>JAMZAV010009105.1:0-25562 GCA_024449915.1 Sweltsa coloradensis | reverse complement strand
ACAACCCGTATTTTTCTTTTCACTATATGCTGAACACTGGCTAAATTGGGAATGGTACACATGAAAACGTTTACATTTTTCAATTTACCGATTCCTAATTACTCGTACGGACACAATCAAATCAAGTACATCATGCTCTACTGAGAAACAATTTTTCTGGATAACCATTAAGTTGTGCAATGAACTGTTTTACAATAACCCAACGAAAATCTGTGAACTGTTTAATTAAAATCATCCCCGAATTTAAGGGTTGCTTTTATCTTGTGCTTACAATTTCTAAGATGGTTTTCTGACCAGCCGTTCGTGTCTGGGTGGTAGGGTGGACTGAAAGTGTATCAAATTCCGTTAATTTGGTAAATGTATGTAATTCCTACAATGGAAATGGAGGGCCATTATCTGTTACCATCTGAATTAGTAAACCGACCTTAACAAATAATCTTCGTAATTTATTGATGACCTGTGCCGCTGCAGTTGAGAGTACTTGAAATCTTCTTTGTACTCATTTTACATCATGCCTTCAAACGAATCCAGACAATCCATATGGATTTGCTCAATGGGTTTTGTTGGGTAATCATATAATCCAGACATTTCCGACGATGACTACAATATCAGATACATCCTCAATGTGCCTGTCTATTATATGTGGGGCCTAAGCCTTTGCTATGGACTTCATTTTCACTATGTTATCGCTTACAACTATGATCCACCTTCTTCAAAACAGGGGGTGAATTTTATAAAGGAAAACATTGAATGAATATTTACCACACAGTCTATTATTTATTATATGCCCTTTGGGTAGGATAACTCTTCCCCTCCTTCTCGGGTCACAAAAAAGTTCCATATAATCCTTGTTAAAAAAGCAATGTCAACAAATAAAATGCTTATCAATCGGAGATCTTGTTCGGCCACTCGCTTCATTCCCTATTAACGCTGACTCACCTGAAGCCACTGTTTGCTGCCCAGGACCCCGTACCACATGTAGTTCTTGGCTCGAGACCGACATTTCTCTGGATGCTCCTCCCTCTTTTGATGAAAGTCGAGCGAGATCTTCGCGTCGATGCCGATACCGAAGTAGTTGTTCATTACCGACCGCTCGAAGTAACCCTCCCTGAATTAAACAACTTAAGTTTGTAGAATTTATCATACCTAATGTTGCTATTAAGATGTGTTTTAATTAATTAGTAAATGGGGTAGTATAATCAATTTTTCACTTTGCACACTCTTTTTAGGCTCATCAAGTTCAAGTGCGGTTATAAATAAATAATGCAGAATTTAAGGTATTCTAATGGAAAACTTTGATTCGTCCCGCCGGGGCTTGGGCTTCACACTCTCCAGTAGAGAGTAGACTGGACTTACGCCCCCCCCCCCCCCCCCTTACGCCCCCCCCCCCCTCTCGTACTCACATGAGTGTCTCGTCCGGGTCCATGAGAGGAGACGCAGCCGCGCAGAGGAAGTCGGCGTTGGCCAGGAGTACCTTGCTGATGAGTCCAGCGCCGCTCACGTCTGCAAACAAACAGATGAGTCATCGGTGAACATAGCTTATGTTGGTTGCGTTCCGTTAACTGCTGGACGTACTGAACCAGCAGCCAGCTTTACTGTCGAATACTGGCCGATAAACCTCCAGCACTTCCAGTATTTACGGGACGCTCAGCACACTGCTGACAGCAGTTAACGGAACGGGTCCAGTAAAGCTGGTTTACTGGTTCAGTACTTCCAGCAGTTAACGGAACGCAACCTACGTTGTTCCTTCCTTTGCACAATCATTTCTGTATTGTTCAATGATCTCCCACTAAACTTAAAAAAACATATAAAGTTGTATAAGTTAAACGTTTTTATTCTTTCGTTGGTCATTCGGATGTATCCCTGATTCCAAATCCAATACAGAAGGTACCGGGTTCAAATCCTCTTCTGGCAGATAAATTTGTAATCGTTCAAACTAAATATTTTTTAAAAAAGTTGGAGGTGCCGGATCAGTGTAGAATATGCCACATATAAGTAATTCATTATACTAGTAACAATTCATGTGAATCGTCGCTCGTGTAGTCACAGAAAGTTTTAAATGTTGTTTCCCCAATCAGTGGCGAATCTAGGACTTAATTATGGGGGGGGGGGGGGGGGGGGCGATTTTCGCGTGCATGTAGGTTTTTAGAGTGCATTTGGTGCGTTTTAGAAAAAAGTGGTGGGGAATCGTCAATTTGTTTTGTCGTCATGTCGAGCTTACAATTCACAGCATACGTGCTGAAACCAAGCAGCCCCTTGTAGTTCAACGGGCCGTGCCCAAGTTGAGGCGTTTTCGAGGTGTCATTTGAAATCTATTACTATCAGGGGCTTTAACTAAACAACAATTTTTGTTGGAGTGCAAACCAGGGTAAGAATGTGGGGTAAAACACCCTTACTTACTTTTCGGGTGCTAGTAACCCTTTCTACTTGTTTAACTTTGAGTTTATAATCAATTAGATGGTCGCAAGTTCAAATTTTAACAAGCTTTACAAGGATGCAGTTACAGGTAGAGTTGATTTTATGTATTTATACATACTTGTACCTTTGTTATATCTACATTATTTTGATTATAATATGTCTTAGCTGTCTATTAACGAGATTGTATCGTATAGGAAACGTGAATGCCGAGTGACAAGGTGGGCTAGATAGTGTAAGATGAGACGAACTTATTTGGCCACATTGGGAGCCTGACGAGCGGGTTGATGATGGGCAGCTGCCTCCTGTGGTCGGTGTCGGTGAGGGACTTGGACCTCTGTGCGAGTGAGGGCCCGTCCGGAGCCTTCAGCAAGGAACAGTTGGAGATGCGGCGAGTGGCCGCTGGGGAGCGCGCGAACCCGGCCACGCTGCAGCTGGGGGAGACTAGAAACAAGATGGCGCCAAGTGGTTGTGTTACAATCATTGGTGAAAATTTAGACGCGGTTGCAATTTAAAAATGCATTTTCATAAAACAGACCACTAAAGGATGAAGATAAGGTTGTAGAAATTAGAAAGATTGATTGAGGAAAAATAATTTTGCATTAACTCGTCATGCATCGACGTGTTGAAACAACAAAGGCTCTGGTTGCTGTATAAAATGCATGTGCTTTTTATTTTTGGTAATTGGTGAAGGTGAGAATGCTAAATATAAAAGTAGTGTAAATATGTAGGCATGCAGTGTAAGTAAACAGACTGTTATTTACACGTGACCTCTGAAGTAGTAGTTTTATCCTCTAAAAGCAAGCACACGCGTTACAAAATTAATTTAATTTATATCTGTCGTATGGCAGGAGTTGCTGCAAATACATGTATTCAAGAGGGGCGCATGTGGGTGGCGATCTAGAAGCAGTACACCCCCGTTGAAACAGGTCAGAAGAGTGTATATAAGACATAAGCAACTAGCAACTGAGTGTTGTATAGAGCTACTCACGTTTGCCCGTGCTGCACCGCCTGAAGATAGATTCGTCGAGCTGCACGCGCCTCCTGGTCGGCGCAGGGTGGGCCTCGGGCGACGGTGGGTCCACCACGACGCTGATCATAGCCGGGAACTCTTTGTGGTCCTCTTCGGTCGCCGTTGTTGTCGTCGGCTCGTTCTTGATGACAAACTCACCGGGGAGCGACGACTGCCGCGATTCAAGACCCCCTACATCAATGCCCATGTTAAATGAGGAATGTAAACTCTCTAAATTACCATGTGAACTTTGTAAATGGATATTTATAACATCAACTAAGTCATGCCCAAGTAAGAAACTTCTCTCCTTCAACGCCATACCCTCCGAGCCCGACCTGCCTCGGGTCTTGGTCGCGTCGCTACTTTCCTCCGGCGTCGCCTCGTCTAGCTTGGAATCCTCCACGATCTCGGACAGAGTCAAACAAGAACGTGTGGGGTTGGGATCACCTGACATCGCAGACATATCCGGGTCCCTTCGTGAGATGCTCGCCTTTAGTCTCGGTGAACGGACGTGCCTATAAAACGACTTGCGTCCGATGTCGCTACCCTCCGAGAATTGAGCTAAACTGCAACCCTTGATCATTTGCACTTCGTGGTCGTCGTCGTCCTCTAGGTCGCTCACCAGACCCTCGTCAGCGATTAAAACCGGCCCAGAGCCGCTCAATCTAAGATCTACTTCTGCTCGGAGAGCCATGTCGTTGTCTTTCAAAATATTCATTCTTACGGAATCGTAAGTATCCAAACTATAAGAAGTGTCTCCTATACTCAACTCCTGATCAGCTAAAATACCATTCTCGGCTAGAAGGGACATGTTTATTCCTAACATTGAGGAGTTGTCGTCGAAAACAGATGACTCGGCTAGAATTGATATATTGTCCCCCACTTCTGACTGAATGGCAAGGTTACTATTGAGAGTGGGGTCAGAGGATTCTGGGGAATCGATGTGCGCGATATCTGAATCTAGACACATAATTGACCCGCTTTTAGCTAGACAACTATCGACCACCAAGAAGTGACTCCCGGAAATGTCTTCCGCACAGCTAGGCGAACCGTCGTCCCTCGAGCGCATCGCGCACACGTCCAAGTCGCAGAATTCTACCGTCTCGCAACTCTGATCGTTGATGGAGTCGAAGCTCGGGACCTGTTTCAATATAAACTCACCGCGTTCATGGTCGAAGCTTGACGTCAACACCATTTCCTCGTCGTCCGATCTACCCGTGATCCCGAGGCCTTCCTTGGCGCTTGGAAAGAGATCCGTCTGCGCGGGATGGAAGAGCGGCACATTCAAGTGCGTGTTATCTCCTTGCTCCATAGAACACGGCTTGGACACCTCGGCGTCGTGTTTCATTTTCAATAAACGTAAGCTGTTCTCACAATCTTCAGCAAATCCTAGCGTGTCCCCATCTCCGTCCAGAATCTTCTCGGGGTGTAAACTATACTTGTAACTTTCAGACGATAGCGAGTTTGATAAATCTCGAAGCACTTCCTGGTTCCGTAGCGAGTCTACAATGTCTTTCACCCGGACTGTCTTTTCTTCGGTTGAAGTGTCATCTCTTTGGCACTCAAAGTCTTTGCTACCCACTAACATATCACCACTTACAACCGAAGGCCTTATTGCTGTATGACTAGGTACTTTGAGATCCGCATTTGAAGGTAAATTTGACTCCTCTGTTTGAACTATTGATTCCTTACTATGACTAAGACTGTGCGTATTCACTTTTAACAAATTAAACGTCTCTATGAGTCTCCCTTGGTCGTCGATGAACGTCGTTAGGTCGTCGTCCGGGTCGGAATGGATGGGGGCCGGCGCGATCGGCAAGAAACCGGATTCGTCCGTAAGGAACCGACCGTCGGCGAAGGCGGTCGGCACTGGGATCGAGGAGAGGTCTTCTCCGCCGGTCGAGCTGGTCGAGTCTCGACGTAGGTCCGGCAGGGGGGAGATTGACAGGTAGGTGAAGCCGGGGCTCGTCTCGCCGCTCGTCGGCGACACCTAAACACAAACAACCACAGCGTGACATTACGGCCGTTCCAGAAACAAAGCACAATCAACCATACCAAATATTGTACATATTTAAAAAAAATCACAATCACAACCACAACTTATATTGCCACCCGAGCTAGTGATTTGAGGAAGAGGTTAAGCTGTGTAATTATTTAAAGCTATGCTTATGACTCCAATGTTTTCTAAATTAGTCCGCAATACATTCCAACGCGCCAAACTTTTTGCTGACGAATGTCCCAACATTTTTAAAGGCGAATCATATAGCAATTAACCGAAGAAGCACTTAAATTAAACCGATCATCTGCAACACTTTCCCTACACTTTTGTAACGTAGTAAATGCCCAAAATTTGTAAATAATGCTACAATGTTGGTGATGATAATGATAATATGATAACTTTGTGCATAACCTACATTTATCTAACGTATAGTTGATTGAATACCTTAAGCGTATCCATCTTCCTCTGAGGGCCTGGAATGTCTAGGAATCTCTTGGTCTCACCGACTGAGTCGTGTCTCGACCGGTTGGCTACAGCGCGGTCAGTGGCCTCCACGAGAAGCCGCACGGCGCTCTTCAAGGCAATCACACTGGTCTCCACAGCTTCGTGGGAAGGAGCCGCTATCTGTCAGGGCATAGATACATAAATACAACTGTAGTGATATAATACAGCACCCCACCAAAATTTAAATTTTCTATCAGATCTAAGCTGGCACACATTAATTATTGAAGAACATTCTACACTTGAGATGGTATGGACATATGAAGCAAATGAGAGAAAATAGGATGCCGAAGAAAATGTATGAAAGAAGGATTGAAGAAGGAAGAAGAAGACGGGGTAGGCAAAGGAAGAGATGGAAGGATACCATAGTAGGAGACTTGGAGGCAAGAGGAGAGAGCTGGGAAGATGTTGAAGAGATACAATAGGGAAGACTCACAAATATTTTTTATTATTCTACTATATTCAGGGCCAGTTTCTGATTACATAAATATAACATTTTCGTTATGTCAAAATTCAAAAATATTTTCAGTCACTAAAGTGAGCTTAAAGTTTTAGCGTTATGATGGCGGGAAAAAAAGGGCAATACGTCATAACACTACAACCAATCACCGTGTGGTCATTGAATAAACATCATTTTGGATGATTATCTTACTTCTAGAAGCACTTTTAGAATAAAATTTGTTTGTTGTATGATTAAGAAATACTAATAAACAATAATTTGTATAACAAGATATAACATTTGCACATTTGTGTATACATTTTTAACGATTAATGGTTTTACGAAAACATTTATAAAGAAAATGTCAACAATGGACTTGTTTTAACACGAGCTGGTGAACGGCCGAGAGGTGATTTAGTTCTGTGATCTAGAAGACCGTGGTCAATTTCATTCATAAACAACGCTGTCTACAGGGTTATGACTTCACACGTCTGTTCATAATTAAAGCGCGGGAAAGAGTAAACGTGAAACTTTTTACCTCTGTGGAATAGAAAGTATTTACTTTAGAGTGTTATAAACTACGGTAATGTAATAATGTAAATGGTAATGTAAAATATCTACTGATTCTGTACACCAGCGCTAATATCTAAAACTGGTGAGACTTCCCATTGTGGGAGGATAGGAAGTGAAAAAATTTGGTTGCTGAACCCAAGCTGACCCCGCCAGAAGCAGGAAACGGCGATGGATAATGATGATTCCACAATTTGGGGAAAGTTTCGTCTATGTGGATGTTTATGTAAACATATTACGGTCGATACAACGTGAATTTGAAACAACAATGTAAAAATAACAAATCATTAACAATGCATGCAATGCAATGCAACAATGCAATTAACAATCCCAAACATTAATTTGGCCATAGATATTTATATTAATACTTGGTCAGCCTACCATATTGAGTGAGTTCGAACTCGCGCTCTTTTCTTTCGTGTTCATGAAGTCTTTCTCCTGCTTTTCAAGTGCACACTTTTCTTCTCCCCCTTTTGGAACCTCCAGTGTAGCCTGAACAAAACATACACGTGTCTTGATTATGTACGTATACAATCAATGTGCAATGTAGTCAACCGTAAGCCTGATTTACACGGATCAACGTTTCCTTCAATCCCGTTCATTCAAGAGTTGAATTCAAGCTGTTTAAACATGCACTAACCACTCGTGATTAATATCTAGAATGCTGTTGTACCTGAAGTGTGGCCAAGATTGTGATGACAAATCCAAACATAATCTGTAAACCAACGATGGCCAGCCCTAGGCTTCTTGACTTCTACTTCACCCTACAGTACCTCCCATGGCAAGACCAGTGACGACATTGTAACAGTGAATTCTGATTGGCTGTTTTGCTTCAACATTGAACGCAATTTTGATTTCAGACATTTTCTCTAGTGGGGGCAATTGGATATGCAATGACCAGAGAAGTACTCCCCAAGCGATGCAATGGCGAACACTATTTGAACGAGAAATAGGACGTGCTCTAAAACGAAATGAGCAACATTCAATGACTCAAACTTTGAATTTATTGGGTTGAATTCCAAGACCTTGAACCGTCCAAATAACAAAAAATCATTGAATTTAACAGATTGAATTAAAGTGATTAAAGGAAACATTGAACCGTCTAAATCAGATCAGCCCTAGCAAAAAAATCATTTGGATTTGAAATGTTTTTTAATTGATATCACTTGCTGGTCAATTGAAATGAATTGATATCAATTGAAATGAATTGATATCAATTAAAATGAAATGATTTTAAATGTTTGTCAATTGATTGCATTGATAGTCTATTGACTTTGTCTACAATCAATTAAAGATCATTTGAATGTGCCAATTGACAAAAACTATATCAATTGGGAATCAAGAATATCAATTGACTTATAATAATGCCAATTGATATCATTTCAAACCAATTGAAATTATGCTTGTCAATAAAGCATCAATAGAAAAATCAACTCACATCAATTGACCGCAAATGATGGCAATTGATTCCAAATGTTAGCAGAACATACCAATTGCCATCACTTATGTCAATTTCTCAATTGTCAACATCTTTAAACACTAAATAATTATACACCTGTGAATCAAAATAGTGATTTAACTTCAGTCACCTAATATACAACAATATTTGTAGACACTTTGACATGACTGTCAATAATTACATTAAAAAACTGACAGTATGAAAAACAGACTTTTATTTATTTGTTTATTTAACGTCTAGCCAATCATATTCAGTTAAAAAACTGATTTACAAAGGAGGACAACTAATTTTTTTTTTTTTTTTTTTTTAATATTTGCAATAGTAATATTACAACAACAATGCATTACATTACAATCCTCTTTAGTTTAAAAACTGATTTACATCAATTAGGAGGACAATTAATTGTGGTTAATTAAATTTGTTAGCGAAATAATTAATTAAATTATGCATTTATTTTATATTTAAGTGGTAATTAGCAATTTTTCATACATTGTGTACTGATATTTAATTTTTATTTACATATCACTGTGATTTCAAAATAAATCAAAATCAAAATAATGAAGTAGGGGCCCCTACTCGCCCTACTTGAGAGCCGACAACAATCAAGTTCAAATGTCTCAAGTTTGCAGTGTTGGTAGTGGTCCGTTGACAGGTTGGCCGCCGGCCGCCCTGCTAAATGTCCGTTGGGTTGGCGTGGATGAATATAATTCAAGTTTATTATTTAGTTCGATTCGATATGTAATTATAACATGATATGAACATTTAAGTGATCAGTATTAAATGAAACGACCTTGTTACTAATGGGCAATGACTCAGGTCACGGACATCCGTTACCCAACTGGCCGCGAAAATATTTCACGGACTTCGCGCGCATGCGCAATAACACGGCGAAAAGGCGCAGAGTTGGCGGCGTAGGCCTGACGGTCTATGCCTACTATGACCATGCACTAGGCTAGGCCTAACGTCGCTATTTTAAATCTAAAGTACCTACAAAACCTTTAACGTCGCTATTTTAAATCTAAAGTTGTGTAAATATTCATTCATTCTACAATCTACCTCCACGTTTTTCACAATAACACACAAGTCGAAAAAAGTGTAAAGGCGCATGCGCGCAAGTCCGGATGTCCGTGACCTGAGCCACTGCCTTACTAATGCGCGAAATGGATTTTACTGCGAGTTTTATTAAGGATACGGACTCTACGCGTTTGTGTTTGGAGGTTATGGCAGACTGGAAATCCGGCTAGGGGTCTACTTCGACGATGACACGAAGCGAGTTTCTTCATTCATAGTCACAGGTGTGTAGCTAGGCCTTTGTGTATCCAATTCCCTTTCCGGCCCCAGTCCTTTACCAACATCGGATAGGCCCTAGGCCTAGGCTAACCAGTAGGGGCCTAGGCCTAGGCCTCCTAGGCCTAGCCCTACAAATAAGGCTGCCCGGGCCACTCCCCTTAGCTCTAGCCTAAAGCCTTGAAACCCAATTTCATACATTAATACACTGGCTAAGGCTAGGGCCTGGCTTACAACCATGTCCTGGTTCTGTGGATTAATCTTGGGTCTTGAGTTCTGGGGGTTCTATGGCCCAGGGTCTTAGCCTAGACCCAAGGCCTTCCGGAACTCTTGCCGCTAAGCGGGTCCACCTTTTAAAAATTTTTCCTGCCGGCCCCCCCCCCCCTCACCTAGGTTTTCATAGCAAAAATTTATGCTAGGAAAACCTAGGTTAGGGGGGTGGGGGTGTGGGCGCGAAGCGCCGTGGCGAGGTTAGCATTAAAACTATTAAAGCTGGACCCGCTTAGCGGCAAGAGTGCCGGAAAACCTAGGTTAGGGGGGGGGGGGGCGGCGAGGTTAGTACTAGAGTACACGAAAAATAACATTTTTAAAAGGTGGACCCGCTTAGTGGCAAGAGTTCCGGCCTTCCTTCCTAGCCTTTGGTTTAGCTAGGCTAGGGCCTCTAGTCCATGGGCCCTAGGTCCTTCTAGGCCTAGGTTAAGGCTGAATGGTGACCTAACCTGCATTTTATAAATCTAAACCCAGCAAAAGTCTGCCTCTTCTTTACCTAGGCCTATCAGGGCTATAACTTATTGGCCGTAGCGTAGGCCTATTCGTAAGAACTTGTGTAAATCGAAAATGGACCAGGCCCTACATGGTGAAAACTATTTAAAACTGTAACTAGGTATTGTTGTTTGTTTTCCTTAATAAACTGAAACTGAAACTATTATTAGTGCTTCTAGCCCATTATTAAGAATATTTTAGTTTGAGTTTGTAGCCTAAAGCTGCAAGCAGACTAAAGGCTGATGCACAATTGCCCGGTAACGATAACGGAAAGAAAGGAATCACACGTTAACTTACGACACGATGCACAATAAAGCTTCCCGTTGCCGGTCGTTACCGTATCCTGGCAACGACAACGGGAACATCACCAAGTTTTAACTTTCCTTAACGTTCCCGTTCCGTACGTTACTGGAACAAATCAGAATGAAGATGGGCACGTCTCAACACTATTTTATCAGCTGATTGATGGTTTACGCGTGTAATATGCGAAATAAATTAATACAAATATGCAGAATAACAAAATAACCAAATAGGACTATAATTAAAACTTATTACGTAGCCTATTTGATTTGTTCCCGTCGCTTTGCTTCACGAGCAATTGTGCATCGGCCTTAAAGCCGGCTGGCTCGGTTTAGTCCAATCTTAAGTCCAAAATTGTTAGGCAGGCCTATTTTAAATGTGTTGGCAACCACGATTGGTTGATTTCTGGTAAAATTTATTTCCTAGCTCTTAACGCTGTAGGCCTAATTTGTAGTAGTCCCACAGGATAGACCCTATGCTTATTATTTAGGTGCTGTTTACCCTACCTACATGTCCTTCCTTGGTCTACAATTACTAACTATTAATTGTGTTTATTTCATAATTCTGAAATTAGGATGTGATTGTTTGCAGATTAATTTCCATGGATGGGTGCCACATTCCAAACTTTCAAGTACCGGTAGGCCTACCTGTTACTTGCATCAGTGCAGTGTATGCTATACCAGTTACACTGTGAAGTTATTGTCTACCAGGCTACCCAAAAGTCACAAAATACTGTCAATCTTACAAATTCTAAAATTTATATATGATTCTAAAAAAATCTGCAATCGACTACTCTGCGTTGTGTTACATAATGACATTGTATGACGTGAATAATAAAATAAGAGATTCTAATGAAATGAGTTCAACATTTTAATCAGTTAATGTAGGCCTAAAAGATAATTACAACCTCGGTAGGCCTAAATGTTTGTGTCTACATCAACCTAACTTAGGTTAGGTAGGCTATCGTAGGCCTACTTATTATTTATTAGCTCAATAGCTCCAATTGTTTTCTTTTTTGCTTAGTAGCCCAGCTGGAAGCTCAATTGAAATAATAGGCATGCAAATTATATTAATTTGACTATGGATGAAATTGGTCTTGACACCGTTAGTAGCCCTGGCCTAGGTAGGCTACCTAATTTTAAGAAATTGTTAGACAAATAATAAGCATTGGGTTGTGAAGGGATAGTAGGTCAGTGATTATTGATCAATTACCATCCGTGGCATTTAAATTTAAATCATTTAATAGACTTAAAAGTACTGGTTCCTTATCCCGTGCCTTATTTCAGGCTAACTGCACTAACAATGATTTTTCACAATTTTTATGCTGCTATGTAGGTCTATGCTTGTGGCTTCAGGGTGTGCCTGGTTACCTTGCAAAGTTCAGAGATTTCTTTGTTGCACTCCACATAGGCCTACTCTTTTAGGATCACGGTTGGTAAGATGGAGCATTGGAGCCCAACTATTAACTATAGGTAGGCCTAGTAAAATAAATGTAGGTCTACTCAGTAGTCAGTAGGCCTAGGTACCTGACTCAATTTCCCAGAAATATTTGCTTTTCACTTTCCAGCACCTTTTTGCTACTCTCATATTTTAGAAATTTGACAATTTAACCAAAACATGATAGTATTCAAATAATTCTGGGAAATTTAGGATTAACAATTTTTTTTATATGATTTGGCTAAGGTATACTTGAAATAAATATTATATGACTATAGGCCCTACCTTTTAATATCTAATTTAGGCCAACAACAAAATTTTTAAAATGTCCCAACATTTTTTTCTAAACTGTAAGCCTACACATACCTATTTTACATTAGGCCTAGGCCTACCTATGTTTGTTTGGAACGAAAACGAAAATAACTATTGTAAATTTTGCAGGACAAATCGAAATCTTTATGTTTTTGGTTCTTTTTGCAGATAAGCATTTTCAAAATGCTCTTGGAAACTAACCAATAATATTTTTTTAAAGTTAGGCCTAATGCTGACATCTGTAATAAATGAAATTTGAACAGTTTATTTTGTTGATTGTGTTTGGAGCTAAAATAATGCAAAATTTTAGATTTGACACAGTCAATACATTTTAAATGAATCTGAAAAATCCTTTACAAAATACCACCGTCAAAATTTCCAAAAATATCTGGAGAGAGATTTAGAGGTTTTGATGTGCATCATGCTCGATTACAGCACGCTGCAGGATACGACTTGCATCGACAACACGTCCCGTCTTCATTGGTAACATGTAGACATGTCCCTATGTACATCAATATTATAGGTGCTCTCCCCCCCCCCCCCCCCCTCCAAGGTGAGTATGAGATAGGCCTATGACAAACACATGGACAAATAGGCTTATAAGGGAGCTATTGCCCAGTATAAAATTGATTGACTATGACTACCAATAGATCATGTTTTGTTTTGCCATTTTGGAATGTTAGTTGAAGGTCAATTGATGGTTAATTGCTAGTGGCTATATCAATTGAATAAATCAATTGACCACCAATTGGCTGACAACTAACTTTTGGAACACTGTCAATTGGCTAGTATCAAATGATGTCAATTGGTGGTATACTTGCCAATTGGTATACTTGCCAATTGACCAATTGATATCATTTGGTCAATTGGTGTTCCAAAAGTTAGTTGTCGGCCAATTGGAGGTCAATTGATTTTTTTAATTGATCTTCAAATGATTTTTTTGCTAGGGAGGCCTAAGATTTATGACTGGCGTCACGAGGTACACGGGCAACTCACCGTAGACGGCTGAGCTGGCTCTAGAATGTGAAGCAGCTCGTGCAGTCTTGTGTCCATGGCCTCTATCAACTCTTCTTGTCCTGGACTCAGCTCGGCCGCCTTAACTGCCAAGTCTCTTACAGCATCGGTCAGCAGGCTGAAACCACAGGTGTGGATGCACTTGTATCTGTACACATTTCAATAAGTGACTACTAAAAGAATGAAACAAAACTAAATAATGTATCAGTAATATTAAATGACAGGGAGAGGCTATTTATAGTGTCTCCATTACTTTGTTTCAGATGCATTTCAATCGCTATATTCAGAAACCCCATAACTCACAAGTCAGGAAACAACTTGAAATGCGCTATTTCAAGTTGTTTCCTGAAATAATGTTCCTTTGGGGTCCCTCTACATTTTTATGTTTTAGATGCGGGTTTGAATATAAAATTCTTTGCGAAAACCCCACACGTCCGGCACTTGGTTTTTTAGGACTAGGTTTCAAGGACTTATGGGGTTTCAGAAACTAGCTATTAATTGATTTATGCGGTTCGAGGTTCCCATGGACCTCAATCAACAAGCGTGGAACACGATAGTCCCTAAACAATTTTGTAACATAATCATAAAAGCTAAACGAGGGAACAGAGTGAGTGAAAGAAAAGTCTTCCCTTTCTTCTTATTGTTTTAAGTTACCAATCAGTAAATAAATACTATAAAATGTGACAAAAATCAAATGTTGGTGTTGGGTACCTATCCATTCTGAAAAGAACGGGAAGCCTGTAACCAGACCAATTTTGTTTTATAATTCAGGGACTGAAATGTAAAAACTTGATATGCAATGAATTCAAATACGAGTGCAAGAAGAACTTTTCAAGAAAGGTTAAATTTGCACCAAGTTCTGATGGGACAAGTGTGTGAGCACAATTGTTTTGTTTACCTGGCGTCCGTACTGACTCCAGACAAGTCTCCAGCCAAGATCTTGGCCAAGTGGGCGCCGACCGAGGCCTCTATGACAGACAGGGATGGAGTCGGCTCCACGTGGGAGAGTTTCCTGTCCGCCGCCAACGAGATGCTGCGCTCGTACGTCATGATACTCCACCTGGTGACATCATAACAAACATACTCAGCTTGTGGCATTTCATGCATCATTTAGAATTAATACATTAGAGATGAGTTTAAAGGTTGGACAGAACACAAAATGTGGTCACTCTCAAGAAAGGTAAATAAGAAAAAAAGAAAAGCGCATTTAGAGTAAGCGTTTATGATTACTTTCGTGATAAAGATAACACATACATTGACAGTGTTGGCTCGAGCAGTACAGAATCGAGCAACTAAAGCAATCTTGGGGTACAAAACTGACCTCCGTAGCGCTTCTAGAAGAAAAAATCTTAGTATACCTAGTTTGGAGGCTGTATTCAAGAGATGTGACATTATTTTCCTCAAGAGGTGTATGAGTGGAACCATTGATCTTGACCCTCTTGTGCGCCTTACCCTAGTAAATCGGACTGAGATTTTAGGACGCGGAAGTAATAAGGGGTTGACCTTAAGGACGCCAATTGCTCGAACAAGTGCATTACAGAAATCCATTTACTACAGGGAGGCAGCGCTCTGGAATGCACTACCTTCTGAAGTAAAGGAACTTCCTCTCGGTAGGTTCGAGGGAGCAGTCAAGAGAATGTTTTTTTAAGAGTTTGATATGTATGTCTGTTTCATCTTGTTTGATATGTATTTTATTATTGTTGTATATAATTCTTAGGATGGGTGTATAATGTATCAAATGGATCTTAGGTCTGCTATTAGCACCCATCCGTATGTTTATTATATAATATGTAATGAATGTACGAAATAAACACATAATAATAATAATAATAATAATAATAATAATAATAATAATAATAATAATAATAATAATAATAAGTGCTCGACTCTGATTCTGGTGGTTTTTGGGTTCAAATTCCGTTGAGACCAGCTATCCTGACTGAAGGTTTTTCCCGAGGTTTTCCTCATTCGTTAATGAGAAAGTAAGGGATTTGGTCCTCTTAAATAGCCCTCGGACATCCCTTCACAATTGTCCTTACTCCAATATACCTAGTTAGTCACCTGAATCAGGGGCAGGTTTCCCACGAAAACAAAAATAAACTAATAACTGACCTGTCCAGCATCTTGGTGCACGCCTTCTCGTAGCGTTCCAGCAGTTGAGGTAGGTGGGCGTCGTGGTCACAGCTACTACCCCAGCCTAGGACTCTGGCCAGATCGTTGCCGGTTCCTAGGGGCAACACCCCCACTTGGCACTGCTTCTACACACACGGAAGCAAAGGGGACATGAGAGAGGTCCTTCTTGGAACCGTCTAGCTAAATACCCTGAATTAAGCAAGCACGCGCACCACTGATACTTATGGGATAGGACTGTCCTATGTGATATAACATTGGCGGTGCGTGCGCAACGTTCAGGTCAGGGTATTAGCAAGACGGTCGACGAAAGCTCAGTCTTCAAAGGTGGGTTTACGTAGATCGAATTGGGCAGTCGGTAGTCGGTAGTCGGCCAGCATTAATACATAGTACGACTTCCAGCCTATCGTTTATGTGATGATGTGAGCGTCGTTGCCGACTCTCTGCACGAGATGGCCAATATTAATTCCTTATATGACTTGTTAGTGATTCAACCAATCAGGAGCAGTCACGTGATGAGTGGTTTGGCGCGTTTTGTGCGTGCCTGCTTTTGAGGTTATGTTACTTTCAAGTGACATTTCCTATTGTCAGTAACAGATTAGGCCCAGGCCTACATCAGTTGTACGTAAACCTACATACTGCCGATTACGTTCTTACTGACTACCGACTACCGACTACCTGATTTACATAAACCTAAAACGTGCGCACGAAAATGTGGTTCACTAAAATGTGCTGACAAAAAATATTAAAGCTGACATTATGGCCTACAAAAATATTCTGGAGAGCTGAAGGTTAAAGTATTTTGAAAATATGCTTCAATTTCTTATCATTACATTCTACTAATTGTTTATAAGTGAGGAAAAACAATTTAAATTTAACATTTTAATGAAATCATTCACAAGTTTATTTACTCAGCCTCCACCATGTAAACAAACAGGCGGAATAGACTTTCAAGTCACTATTGTCAGGCACTACGGTCGGGTGTAAAACTATATGTATTTGAAAAAATGTGATGTAAAGAATTATTTATTAATGTCAATAACATAACATTAATTTAGGAACTCCATGCAGCCCTACTTACATGCATGTGTAGCCGGTCTATCTCCGAGAGCACCCACCCCACGGAGCCGTCGCCGCTGCAGACCAGGATACGGAATGGATCGAAGTGGCGGAACAAACCCAGCCTAAAACAGATGTATTTAGGTTGAGTACCGAAACTAGCTAGCTAGTGTAAAATACTTGTGGACATATGTTTCCGATAGTTGAGTTGTTCAAACCTCTTCTTGCTCGCTAGCTACCCTGTGCATTGAGATCCAGCCAGTACGTCGAGACCCGCAGCTCAACTAGGACTCTCAAACAAACTAGTTAGAACAGCCAGTGTTAGCGCATCTCTCAAAACTAAGTCCAGCTCTTGAAGGAAAAGAAACGCAATGTTTAGTTACCACCATAATTAAAAAGCATGCCAATATTTGCAGCACTTAGCTACAACCGATGTATACAACTAGTTAATGTGAACAGATAAATGTAGTGTTTTCTTGACATGACGACGTTAAAAGATGGTTCAATTTATATTGAGTAAGGAAACAAGAAATCAGAAACTAATTCTGAATAAAGACATATTTGATATTTGTTTTTAATTTTAGCCAATTTGGAATTGAATATTAATGAGATGAAACTTTGAGAGCAGGTTAAGTTCAGTTGTAATTAATTTACTTGACTTTACTCTGCACTTAAATAATGAAAAAAATAACAAAGTTATTAATAATGGAATTTGAAAAAATAACAAAATGGATTTTTTTTGTTGAAACATCCAAGTTGCTTCTACCAGATTAGAGAAACGGTTATAATGATGATGATAAATTCACAAACCCCTTTAAAGTATCGTAAGTTTCCGTTAGATGGTTTTGGGGACAAAGTATTTGTTTACCAAAAATTAAAACACATTACTATTCAGTCAAATCGCAATAAGATCTACATAACTTTAAAATATTATGTTGTGCTTGAAACATTTCAAATCTATTCATTTAATTTTAAATATCAATCATAATTTACTTAACTTAACATATATTTTCAGCCAATAATATTACATTCAAAGTCATGCCATTTCATCAGCTAAGCGCGATATACAAATTCAGTGCTGTTAACTACGTGTGCATTTCTCCTCCGACTTATCTCAACATTCGTCAAAGCCAGATGTTCTTGCGCAACGCAGCACGCACGTGCATATGGATCCCCCAGCCTGACCATTGATCTTGAATTCCCCTCTTCGATGTGTGAGAAAATCATACCACGCTAGTACCCAGCATGACCATTGACGTCACAGTTTCCTCGATGTGTGAGAAAACTATGCCTTGTCTAATCGATTGACGTCAGAGCATTCTTATATTGTGAGATCTTAAATCTTTACTGAAATCATGAAAGAACAGTGTTTCCCCTCAACCCTCTCTCCGTTGTCATGACAACTAATGACGCAAATGACAAAGTGACCAATTAAAAATTAGCTCCGCCCTACACCACATCACAATTTCATCAAATATTCTTCATTCAATCGAATCGCGAGCGAGAAAGAACACTCTTCTGTGGGCTATCAAGGCATACACTACGTCTTTGGGCAAGCGATCAGTATGGACATGGTCCGGACATCACATCTCCGCAGGCCGGATTAGGGCCTACAACTCGGGACCCGGACTACAAGACGTCCCCGGATAGAATCTCTGGCTTGACTTCTTGGATTCCCAGGACACCGTTCTACAAATACTACACCAATAAACTACAATCTACAACTCTACACAACGGATATATCGGCGATAACACGGTAATACAAACATTTTATCTACGAATCTACCAATACGAACTTTCACACACTAAAACTAAATGGCTGACTTATCAAACTTTGAGAGCGTTGATAAACTTTGAGAACATAGCACATTGAGAACTATTGAACTTTTATAAAAATGCCTGACTAAAATAATAACTTTGATAAAACTTTTGAGATCTTGAGAATTTAAGAACTTATTGAAACTGTAACTTTGTTTAATTTCATTATATTTGTATTTTTGAAACCTTTTTTAATTGTGTTTTGAACCTTGTTGTCTTTCCAACTAATTTTTGTGTTTTAGTTTTCTTTAATTTGAATTTCAACTCTTGACTCTACCGACTGACAGCTGTGGCAAACAGTAAGTCTTCTAATTGTAATTGTATTTTAATTTGTTTTTGTGAATTTAGTGGTAATATTTCATTGGCGCCCAACGTGGGGCATTTAAATTGTGTAATTCTTCATTTCTCGACACACAAGATGCGCGTACGCGCCTAGTAGTACTCCAAAGCGGTAGTTCGCAGAAACTTATTGCTAATTATTAATTAAGTAAAACAGCTAAGAAGGAATAAGTGTTGAGCTTACCCGAGTCCCGGCCCCGATGAGATGAGGTCGAACACTTGAGCTGGGTTCAGAAGCTGCTTGAACCTCCTGAGGAACTTGACTCCCTGGTTCTCTCCTGACTTGGAGTTGACGAACACCAGGAGAGGGGAGCAGCCCTGGGGTCTGACGGCCTCCCATGCATCGTCGCTGCCTGGGAAGAGCATCAGAAAACATGTTTGAATCTACGTGCAACCTAAAATATTTTGTAAACTTGATTGTTTGGCAACTCACCCACACTATGTAGCGCGGTGGGTGGCACCACACTGACCCTACTGGGCCCCAGGGGACACGTGACAGGGTGAGAGGGGCGACAAGCCGTGTGCACGGTAGCCCGACACCACAGACACCGCCAGTCTTGTAGCCTGAAACAATCAACACATTCAGACAACCATGCATGATAGTGGCATTCAATGTTACGACTCTTTGGATAGATTAGTGACACATTCGGAATAACGTTTATATTAAATTCTGATACAATTGGTGGAGGTGCCGGGTCAAAGACAGCTTTAAAAAAATTAGCTTTTCTTTGCTTCACCACGTACAATAGAGCATACTAGTAACAAATAACCCTCTCAAAACTCTTTATCCAAATTATATTATAGTTTTACATGAATTTTTAAAAACTTTTCTGGTCCCGAAAGGTATAAAAGTTTGGTTTTTACCAAAAATTAGGATGGCCCATTTAAATAACACACAATCAAAGCACTCAAATAAGCATACACCCCCAAAATACTCCCGTACTAAGTAAGTAGTAAGCAATGTAAGTAGTAATAGTAAATAAGAAGCAAATTACAAAAGTAAGCCATCGTTTACGATCAGAAAAGATGACCTCAGGCGTTATTATTGTGGTTATTGACCAGAATCCTCCAGGGTTACGTGGTAATAAAGAACGTCGCAGTGTTATATTCAAGTGGGAGATTTTTGCAGATGGTAAATATAGCTTGAAAGTTACCAAGATTTAACAATTTTTCTATAGACAAAGTGAGGCTTATTTATTATTTTTTAGTCAGTGTTTTCATAACTTCAAACCAAATGAGACTTCATAAAATATATGCATTGAAATGAGCGCGTTAACACAACTCTAATATCCCCCAAAACTAAATTAAAGAAATGAGATTAATGTCTTAAAATCGTTAATAGTTAATTTCCACATTGTGTTGTATTCTCAAACTCTGAAACTCTCTTTTAAATAATTAACAATTATTATTAATTATTGTATTGTCTTGTAATGTTTTGTTTTTTTGTTTTGGTTAATGCGTATTCACCATTTCATTTAGTGTAACAATTAGACTGGACGCTGAATTTAAAATGGTTAAAAGACAGGTACTGTGTAAACTTAAATTATTATTAACCATAACCGAAATCACATTTCGACAATTCTTTAAATTACGCACCAGAAGTAATCACTGTTTAACGTTAACTGTATAGTGTCAGAATGAGACGGGCATCACACAACCTATTGCAATGTATTTGCACTTTAAATTTATATATTTATAGAAGAAACAAATTGGTTAAACAATGGGGGTATAAAATAACATGCAAAATTAAATTTTTAAATACAAGTATGAGGTAATTGGGAAGACCGAAACAATAATTTAAGGCAATGATTTATAAATTGAGTTTTGGTGGAGGCGCCGGGTCCATGAAAAACTAAATTAATACTTTGCTCGGTGAGACGCTTGTTATTAATATTTGTGGAATCTGGAAGTTAAAGGGTTATAACGCACCGTAGATTTAAATAAGCGGAAATAAATTTATATATGTTTCAAATAAATGTTTTGTTTTCAATGCCTGGACAATTTTTATTTTCATAAAAAGCATATTTACCTAAGAACGGATCCGCAGGTCCTATCACAGACGGCGCACTTAGCCGATACCGGCAGGTTCCCCTCCATCCACTGATGAGGCATTGTGATGTTCTGGAACAGACGGAGTCACCACGGTTTATTTATTTATTTATTTATTTATTTATTTATTTATTAATTAATTAATTATATTTAGCATTATGTTTTGTCTTTTATGTAAGTTCTGAAACGCTGTTTAGCTACTGTTTATAACAATTAGTGGACAACTGAGCTGGCAACAGGTATAATCACAATTTGTGCAAAGACAATTGACAAGTATTCGCCATTATGACACGTTTGTCTTGTGAGGTGGATTCCAATGAGGTTTTCTAGTACTTACATATAAACAAAACATAACCCTTGCAAAACAGTACATAAGACTAATAATCAAAACCCACGTAAAACATGTTTATACCAACAATGAATAACCTTCCTTCTAATTACCTTTGTTTTTGAACAGTCAACTATAGCAGCCATTAGACCACCTAGAACTTGATGGTAGAAAGTAATATATTATTGCGAAATGCATTTTAATGTAATATATTAAAAGTAG
The DNA here is from genome assembly GCA_024449915.1 of Sweltsa coloradensis. NCBI lineage: Eukaryota > Metazoa > Arthropoda > Insecta > Plecoptera > Chloroperlidae > Sweltsa > Sweltsa coloradensis. Next base: position 4,110 of record JAMZAV010009105.1, on the reverse strand, counting down.
TAGGCCTAAGATGATGATTAGGCCGACTGAGCAAACACCATTTTAATTGTGAACTATATTACTTTATAATAAAGTTGTTTTAGATAGGTTGGTTGAGAATGCGCAGGTGAGGTACTGTATGTTGTGGGGCCTTGCCCTTATCTTGCTTCCAGTAATGTGAATGATTATTTGTCAAAATGTACTACACAGGATGAAAATACAGAAACAATTATAATTATAATAAAAAATATTGTATTTCTCACCCCATCTCTGTCCTCTATGATGTCCTTGCCGATACTGGCGAGGGTTGTCCACTTGCAGTTGTTTATGGCCTTGACCGCGCATCTCTTGTGCACCTTACACTTGCAGACCTCGCAGCTTAGCCCGTGTGACGTCACTCCTGTCAGGGACAAACAGACATCAACAATATTAGGACGTGGCTTCCATCTTACCAGTGTTAACAATAGTTACATCAAGCTGAGCTCGGGTTAAGAAGTACAAAATAAGGAAAGAAGCTTCTTAATTAAAAGATTGTTGCATTACGATACACATTTTTATAATCGTCCTTCATCGTCATTTTTAAGTTTTGTTGCAAGACTCAGTTTACATAACCTCATTAAATTCTCCCCCCCCCCCAGTCCCCCGGAATTTTTCTTACCCGCTTCTGTCTTCAGAGTATTGCAGATTGTTAAAAGGTCAATCTCGGTACTCCCCCCGGTCCCCCGGAATTTTTCTTACCCGCTTCTGTCTTCAGAGTATTGCAGTCTTAATAGGTCAATCTCGGTATAATACAGGGGATAAAGGATAAATATTAAACAACGTAACTCATCAGTATGTACACTCCCTCCTCTGTGATCTCAATTAAACGCAAGTAATTAAGCTGAAGTACTTCCTCCGGAGGGTAATTCATTACAATCAATGCGTTTACTTAGACTTGAAGGGTTTCCGATGTGCTCGACCTCGTGCGTGCGTCCTCGGTAAACATCGTTCATCTTCGTATCGCCTCGGGTTACACTTCCGGCACCGGCGGATAGTGAACGTGCCGACCTAGTGAAATATACTAGGCCAAATTCTACCCTCGGGCAAGACTTTCTACGTTTTATCCATTGTATTAATTACTTTCTGTAAATGTATTTATTTATTCATTAATTAATTTATTTTTTTACAACGTCTATCCTAAATTCAGTTCAGTTATAAAAACTGTTTTACGAAGAAGAACCCCAACAACACTGATTTACAAAGGAAGTCAATGCTGATGGTATCAGTACAAACAGGCTTTCCCTGTCGATATTATCGGCTTGTGGAACTAAAGTTGACATTCTCCCCTATATAAGAGAGTTTTTGGAATTGGCTTTGGCGGCGTAGTACCCAACAACTTTATTCGTAATCTTCATCCCTACACTGATATATACAATGTCAATATATCGGATAGCTAAGGTTCTTCCAATGACATTGAAATACTTTTTGTCAGCCACGAAACGGTAGGTCTACCACTAAAGCGTCGAAAGTGGGAATCTACCTGGCATAGCCTAACACTGCTTTTACAAGGTCCCAGGTTTTATTTTTATTGTACAAACAGAGTATGAATTTCCATTTCCACGGCCGAATGCTATGCAGCTTGAGGAATCTTCAATAACATGCACAATTTTAGCACGAGTTTAGATGGAGCAATGGTTCATTTTGCCCACCAGTCGGCCATGACAGTCAGTGTGACGTCAACTGAAACTCTCATATACCAATCACACAGATGCATTTGCTGAATATATCCCTGGGGAACTTGTTCGGGGCCAGGTGAAGTCCCCCCCCCCTACCCCAACCCCTGACAATTCCGAGCCCACGAGGTCCACCGCCCCCCTTACACGACCAGCCCACCGATACCTGCGCCCAGCGCTACCCTCGTTGTAGCAGATAAGATGGAGAATGGAACATGGTTTATTCATAGTAGCTACATTACACTGGCAGACGATCTTTCTCTCGGGTCAACCTACATCAGTCAAGTTTTGGATTTCCTCACACGTTCAAACGATGAAGTATAAACATTTAAAGCAATGGGTCACTTTCCCGCTGCTCGTTAGCCCTATCTTGCCCATGTTATCTGTCTTAAAATATTCTCTCTCGCAAAAAAGATCTGACAGATGAACGATAAATGATGGTGCGTTGTACTTTACACAAGGTTTTTTATTAAGCTTAGATCTATGCTTCTATGCCATTAAGAAATTGGTTTATAAAAAAATGTTTTATTAATAAAAATACACCAGTTATGCAATAAAACGCATTCAAAGACATAAAAAATTGAATAACATTTGAGCAAAGATCGAGCGGTTTTTTGCATAGTTTACTTAAATCTTTTGGCTCTATTTGTTTGGCAGTAAGACCTGTGTTTTATGCTCAATTCTGGCCGGGAAGTGGCCTCTTAACGTATTCTATTTCACCCGATTATCTCCATTTATTTTCAAGTAGAGTTGTACGCCCATTATAGTTACTTCAATGATGAATATTTCAAACCATTCATTGTTAACAATTTCATAGTTAAGTGGCCGATCTAATTCCTATTTGTTACTCGTAGCAATTCGACCTTACTGAATCCGAAAATCACTTTTCAGTGTTGACGAATTGATATTTGGAACGGATATCCAGAGTTCAAGATGGCGTCGTTTATATTTTGTTTACAATATATCGCGCAACTTTAATGCTAGGAGAGTGGTGTATGGTGGTGCATATTTTGAAACGTGTTGTTTTCAAAACATCGATTGGTAGTGCCCGTAATAGGCCCTACTGTCAATTGCATGGGGAGGTACGCATTTGTTTGTACTTACGCGTTCCCTTTTCAGGAACTTAGGACTTCCCGCGTGTTTTCGAAAATGAACACCCTTTATCAGATTCTGGGTGGTGGAAGCGGACAGATTCATTGGGATGATTTTCGGCATTTGTTTCTATTCATCACTGTACTAAATAAACGTAATGATAAATTAACTCGTATCACTTTTATTATTATTTTCGTGTTATTTTAAAATAAGCGTGAATGGAACTTGGTTCCTTATGAAGAACGAGAACTTGGATCAGTTCCTTAAGCATAAGTACTGAACATTTTGTGTGGCTCGTTGGTCTTGTGGTTAGCGTCTTTACTTCCAATGCAGAAGATCCAGGGATCGAGTCCCGCTATAGACTGAACTTTTTAAACTTCTGATTTGGACTTAAGTTCATCAGTTCTTGGGTTAATAAATTGTAAACGGTGACTTTGGAGCCGTCCTAGCAACGAGGCACATAATAAATTCAGAGTTGTTCTGAATCGGCCTGGTTGATTCTGGCGTTGATCCGCGGATGTTCGCACTGTCCATACCACTGATTGCTATATTTCCTATTAAAATATATCGATCTTTGGTTGGTTATCGCTCACTCGTCGATTGCGTCGGGGCCTACAGGGTTGGCTTGGTCGCTTTGTTTTAATGTCCCCCACTGAAAATCAGTTATATGACTAAATGGGTAGACTCAAAATATGAATTTATTATTTCAAAGCACTTTTTGGGGGAACTTGCCCACGACTGTGACGTCATACGAGTGTGGCGTGTAAAGGGTATGGGGCGGGGGGGTTAGCCCGCATCACCTGGGTCAGTTAGTAACAAGATGGCGTGTCCAGGAAACGCCTGCACTTATGAATAAGTTATAACCACGTAGGTAAATAATTGAGATCACGTGAGTGAGGGTAGGCCTACTCCGAGGTGAGACTCAATGATGTCGACCAAACTCAATGAATTATATAAAACGCTTTGCGCACGAGACGTAACTTCAACGTCCATTTCTCATAAACATTATTTACTCTTTTTTAAAAAGCAATTGAGGTATTATTATTTTTACACCTTAAGGCCCAATATTTCAATGTCTAGTTAGAGGCAAGTAAATTTAACTGCAAGGTAACTTGTTATCACTATGGCAACACTTAGAGGACTAACAGAATTTCAAAGTCTAGCTCAAGTTTACTACCAGTTAATCTAAGTAAATATTTACAAGGCTTCTGATTGGTGGTTGCCATAGTGACAACAGTTATGTGGCAGTTTTAACTGGCAGATAAATTGTAATAAGACATTGAAATTCTGGACCTGAAGGGGCTATTAACAGAAAAGATAGTCGAGT
>JAMZAV010009104.1:0-19632 GCA_024449915.1 Sweltsa coloradensis | reverse complement strand
ACATATTCAGAAAATTATTTTCCCTTATACTCAGTCAGAGACAAAGGGTGGTAAAGCAATAAAAAAAAATCAACGCTAAAATTAAATTTTCTCCAAACTTTCCCATTTCCGTAATGACCCAAATTTGCATATAATGCCAAAATAGTGCTTTTGTCCGCCCAAAAAAAAAATTTAAATTTTTTTCCTTTTTATTTAAAGTTTTTCTTCCATCCAACCAACTTTTAGCCATTTTCCGTTGACTTTCAAAATATCGGTAAGAGTGCTCTGGAATAGCCTTAAGCACCGAGCTCCATGGAAACTGGCCTCATATTCACAAGCTTGGTTACCTAATCCTATACAAAAGGGTTATATTATACTTTGAGCAAGAAGGCGTCAGTTGGAAGCACGCACTGTTCAGTAATCTCGTTTTAAATCACTTATTGAGCACATTTGGCGTGTGTATCGCAGTGTACACGGTGATAGCCTGGGTGCAACACAGGCACATGATCACGTAGGCTACAGCTGTGCACGTGATGGTATCAATATCAACGAGTTAGAACGTATTGCTACATTGACGCATAATATTCTTTTTTGCGAGCTGAACGAGTTCGATGTTACTTTTGGTATAATTAGTACGAAAGGCTACGAATATAGAAGCATGTTTTTACAATGTTTCAAAGAGTGAAAATACCCCTGATTTATTGGATGCGCGAAGCGAAGACTTTCAATTTCACTGACCCCCAAAAAAATGTAGCTCGGGTGTTTTTTTTTTTTTTTTTTTTTTTTGACCGTTTGTTCGCTCTCTACCGGGCAAAGGGCAATATGCGATCTTGATGAAAATTAGAGGGACCTTCGAAATCTCTGAACTTTGACTTGCCACGTTTTGGGTACAATCGAAGAAATATTTCTCATGAATATCGTACTTTAACGATTTTTTTCGATTTTTAGTGCGATATTTCGTGACATTTGGCCGATTCTGCCCAAAAACGGGTGGGGCTACAACGTTCAGATTTTTAATTGACAGTTATGGTGATGTATTGCTTTTTGAAAGAAAAAGTTGAAAAAGTTAGCCAGAAAACCCTAGAATAAGGGTTTTAATATGATTTTTTTTTAGGTTTTTAATAACATTAACAAGTAACAATAGAAACTTGACAAAAATCACCTACAATGCGTTCGAAAGAACTTGCAAAGGTAAAGTGGTTCCACGCAAACTAAAAACTTAGTTATCATAGGAGAGAAATAGTCGACCAAAAAGCTCATCCATCAACGAGACGGGACATGATGAAAATACCCCTGATTTATAATATAAAATGTTTTGGATCTATTTATAATATAACTTTGTCATTGCGTAAATAGAAGTAAAATGCTAAAATCAATGAGGTCATAATCAAAGAAGGCTTATATAAAAAAATGTTTATAAATCGTTAATATCTAAGCTTACCTAGTCTCATGTAAAGTCTATCCATCCATGAAGTACAAAGTGACCATCGACGGACGCGTCAGGTAACGGTCGCCCCCCGTTTCCCTAAATAGACCATCCTAGAAGCTGAGGGTTTTCTACCTGCTGTATTCTCTTCCTGTTCTATTGTTTCGATTTATTTATTGATATATTTTGTTTAATTGCAAATATCTAATAACGTTGCTAAAGTATTAAGCATGCGTCTTAAATTTCATTTTTGGACGAAATTTTACGATAAAAAGTGACTGAGTTACGGATAATGCTTCTATAATAATATTTAATAATATTTTATAATAATATAATAATATTTATATTTTTCAGTCAGTTTTGATCGTAGACACTAGGGGAAAAAACGCATTTCATAACTCAAGCAACAAATTTGAACCACGTTATTAAATATTTCCTATTATAAAAAAATATTTCGCTGAATAAATTATTTTCATCACAATAGATTTGAAATGGGCGAATGTAGGTAGAAAAAAACATATTCGCTCCCAAGCTCGGTCACAAAATTCTGTTATAAAGAATTTTATATGGCAGACAATTAACGGGACGACCGAACCCGGTCTCGTCCGTCGATGGTCACTTTGTACTTCAAAGATGGATAGACTTTAGTAAGTAATTCAATGACAATGCTTATGTTACCATGCCCGCGCTTGCTACGACATCATAAATTAATCTAATTCAACAGCAGCTGCAAAATAAATACAAAACTATACAATGCAGCAGAAAATAGGCGTTTAGTATGGCACGAACTATGTTTATATATTATTATTTGCCTCCTTTTTTAAATCATTTTTATAACTGAATAGGATAACGTTTAATGAAAGAAAGAGAGAAATAAAGATAAAAACAAATAAATCGTAGGTCGCAGGGGCAGACCCAGAAACTTTGACTGGTATTTCTCGGCACCTCCCTCCACCATTACTGTGGGGCATTATCGTTGTAAACCAGCAACGTTAAGATTGCTGGCTAGGCTCGAGAAACCCCGGGTTTGACGCAGAAACGCAGAGGTAAAGTCAGGATCACTTGGAAGCTCTATCATTTGTCCTATCAGGTTGTGGTTTGCACAAAAATGTTAAGTAAGAATGTGTTAGGCCTATAGTTGATATAAAGACACACTTTCCTAATTCTGCTCACTTTTATTATTAACTGACCGTAAATATGACAGCAAACTGTTAATTTGTAGTAATTTCCAAATTTTGTGTAAGAGACAATTATTTGAAATGTCAAAAACGGCTTTGATAAAGACACGCGCTCACCATCCTTTGTGAACAGCCTCCCAAAAATGCAGATTTTTTGGATGAAAATTAAAGTCAAAAAGTGGTACGTTCTGTATGTGAAATTAGCTGGATTTGACGACCTAGCGTTTTTTAAATGGGCTTTTAACATTGAAAAATTTTTGCCCCGAGCTTGGCAAACAGTCTTAAATAAAGTTTATAGCATTGAGTGAATAAAACAACGCTTATAGCTCCCTGTTTTGTATACACCATTATCCGTGGTTGTTCAAAGTAACAGACGCTTCTTTAGTGTCTTGTAGCATCTGATTACACAAGAGAGCGAGGCCCCACGTCAGCATCACTCTTCTGTCCACCCGCCTGTCAGCCTGTGTGTAAACATGCATCCGTGTGATCATGAGAGTTTGAATCTGCCGCCGTGGAGAGTTCGTTGCCACGGCTGCCCCGTAGGTGGCGTGCTCTCGCGGAGAAACTGTCAACTCATTACATTCGAACGTCGTTACTACCAGAGAGTGTTTACTAATTCACTATAGGCTACCCGGCACCTCCACAAATAATTTAGTAAGATTGGTACTAATTAACTATGCTACCCGGCACCTCACCAAAAATTTAGTAAGATTGGTACTAATTTACTATTACTAGGCTACCCGGCACCTCCACCAATAATTTAGTAGGATTGGTAATAATTTACTATGCCACCCGGCACCTCCACCAATAATTTAGTATGATTGGTAATAATTTACTATGCTACCCGGCACCTCCACCAATAATTTAGTAAGATTGGTAATAATTTACTAGGCTACCCGGCACCTCCACCAATAATTTAGTAAGATTGGTAATAATTTACTAGGCTACCCGCACCTCCACCAATAATTTAGTAAGATTTGTACTAATTTACTAGGCTACCCGGCACCTCCCGGCATCTTTTGGAATGATTGGTACTAATTTACTAGGCTACCCGGCACCTCCACCATAATTTAGTAGATTGGTACTAATTTACTATGCTACCCGGCACCTCCACCAATAATTTAGTAAGATTGGTACTAATTTACTAGGCTACCCGGCACCTCCACGAATAATTTAGTTTGATCGGAATAAATTAACTATGGGCTACCCGGCACCTCCACCAATAATTTAATCAGATCAGTACATATTAACTATAGGCTACCCGGCACCTCTACCAAAATAATTTTTTTTTAGTACTAGATTTCAAGATGGAAATACTTGAATTTAAGTTGACATTTTTGTACTGGCACTCCCTTATTATGCGCATGCGTCCTTACGCACTCGCTGTGTGAGATTGAGATTTTGGCAGCACCCTCTGTACTGTACGATTGGCAAATACAATTTGTACACAAGTTAAAATAAATCGTATTGATTGATGCTTTTAATTTGAATATTATGTTTAGTAAATAAATATTGTACATTGGATCAAATTCAGAGAGATTGTTCTTATCTCGAGTACATATGATATTATTGTGGTATACATTTGTTGTTATGCAAGTCTGTTACAAATAGTGCTACTACGTATAACGTCGATAACACATTGTGAATAACGCAGAAACATTAAAGTACATTGAAGTGTGTATGATACAAGCTAGACGAGAAGAACTCGGAGTAGATTGAGCTTTGCCCATTGATATTAAACCCCTATAGTAGGCTAGATTAGCAGTCTCCTATACCTCCGCACAGGCGCGAGCGTAGCAAATTGAAGACTCAACCGGCCCATTTCAAGATGGCGATTTGGTGTTTTAATTTATGCTTTTTTAATGCAATAAAGTATTTTACTGGATTGTTTGATATGGTTTTAGCTTGTGCAGCATGGTATTAAACAAAAGAAACAATACGAAGTGATTGCATAAGGGAATTTAGTAATCATTTGGTGTTAAAGGCTAGTATGCTTACCTGTCAACCTGGCGGCAATCTTGAGAACTATTTGGCCACAAATCGCTCCCATTTGATTAACATGTAAACTGTCATTTTAAGATGGCTTCTAATTGTACCGGAAGTGGACCACCGACTGCTGGTCTAGCCAATTATATAGGATGTCTATGGCTTTGCCAGAGGTGGCTGGGGTCGAAGTGGTGGCCTTAGGCGTGATCTCTTATCAGGGGGGTCACAGTTCGAATCACACCCCCAGAAATGCTGACTTATCGTTTTCCCTAGATTTTCTTCAGTCATATTTGCAAGATATTCAATCACGATTGTAATTATAACGTTTCGTGGGCAGCCTGTCCAAGGTGTAATTCATGCCCCTAACTAGGTATAGTGAAGCTAAGGACTGTTTGAGAGGACTCGATCCCTTGCTTCAGCACTTACGACCGAAGAAAACCTCGGGGAAAAACCTTCAGTCAGGATTGCCGGTCACGACGGGTTGTGAATCCGGGACCTCCCGAATCAGAGTCGCGCTCGAGCCAACACTTTGTTGAGTGACGTTTCAGTAGGCCTTCGTTGGGCATTCCATTCACCATATTCCAAAGAACCTAGTTTCACTTGTAAATCAAAGCTTAATTTGTATTGAAAAAATAGTGGTACGCTATCATGCGACGTTATGCTTTACAAGGTCACCCCCCCCCCCCCCCCCCACCAGTGTCCGCTGGTTCTTATTTTAGGTGATCAAATTCCCTGACTTTTCCAGATTTAAAACTATTTTTTCTGGCTGAAATTTGGTCTGATTGAGAAATTGAATAAAAACTTTTCCCTTATACGTTACGATTGGCAATGCCTGTAGTCTTTATAATAATGGGGATACGGGGGCTTGCCCCCAGGATTTCTGTTGATTTTATAGATTTGATTTAGTGAGTTTTAAACATTATTTAGGGAAAATTAAGAAATTCCAGAAATATAGCACGATGGTAAACACCACAGTAAATTCCTCAATACACCAAATCAACCAGTGAAAAAGTTGCGTAACCTGGGGGAAAGGTATCAACCAGTGAAAAAGTTGCGTACCAGCACAAATAAGCACTGTTGCAAATATTGTCACTGGACACGTTTAACAGAAACTGATTCGTCTTGGCGTGGAGTGTAGACTGCGTATCTCTTTCGGCGCAACTCGGATCTGGTGTTTTGATCACATCTTCGCAGGTATAGTAGAGCTGTTAAGCTGAAAGATTGTGCACTTTTTGAGAAAAGCATGAAACTTCTTGCATAGCTAGCTAATACCAATATATTCATATTTAGATGTGGAGGGAAGTCAGATTTGACCTCTGAGGATACTGAGAGGTCAAATTGAAAATGGCCGCCACTCTACGACCCTAATGGTTATACACGCTTAGCTTGGGAAGCAAATTGTGTAGAAAAGCCTTTTAGGTGTCATTGCCAATTAATATTGGGATGCCCATTCATATAGAAACACTCACGTGTTCGCCAGGTCAAGGTCAAAGGTCAATTTTGACCAAAAAGGTGAACAAAATAACATGCACAATCGTTTGTTTTCTACCTCATTTAAGAGAATGCTCTACCTCCAAATGATGTATTTTTGTATCACGAAGGCCGCCAAGATGACCAACATAGCCAAGATGACCGCGCTGAGAGGTCAAATCCAAGATGGCCGCCATATACCGGCTTAATGATTAGACACACCTAGCTTGGGTAGCAATTAGAGTAGAAAGGCCTTTAAGGTGCCATTTCCAATTAATATTGGGATGCCCATTCTTTTGGTAACAATCACGTGATCTCCTGAATAAAAAAAGGTCAAGGTCAAAGGTCAAGATTGACCAAAAAGTTGAACACAAAACATGCACAATTTTTTGTTTTCTACGTCATTTAAGAGAATACTCTACCTCCAAATGTGTTTTTTTTATCACGATGGCCGCCAAGATGACCAACATAGCCAAGATGACCGCGCTGAGAGATCAAATCCAAGATGGCTGCCATTTTACCGGTCTAATGATCATTCACACTTAACTAAGGGAGCAAATATTGTGATGTAAGGTGTAATTTCCTATTAATATGGGTATGCCCATTCAATTGGTGACATTTTTGTGATCGCCAAAACTAAAGGAATTACATTTAGGTCAAGGTCATAGGTAAAGTTCGTCGTAAATTTACTCGAATCGATTGTGTAACTTATATTTTATTCAAGAACATAATTCTGTCAACAATCTCCAGAACAGAAGCACAATGTCGTGCACTTGAGTTCAGCTTTGGCACATCTACATCGTCCAGTGCAGCCTTTCTTACAGCCACAGTGGATCAGTTCATGGCACGAATCTGATGCTTCAGAGAGAGTAGTCCAATGAGGCTGCCACCCTGTCTCTTCCTTCGTTCAGCCCCAGTTGTAGGGATCTGGCAAATCTGGAATCATTATCAATGCCTGGTTCCAACAGTTGGCCTGGTAGCAAGTGCGCCTAATGTACTGCTAGTGCGCTTTCGGTTGGAGGAATATTTTCTATCGATCGAGACTTCTGTGTGAAGAGCTGTTTCCTGGCACCATTAACCTCCATGATGTCACTAGTTCGATCGTACATCAGCACAACAAATCGCTCAATCAATGACATCGACTCTTGACTGACATCACTTGGCATGGATAGGAGTTCATGGAAAGCATCATTAACGTCTGGAAAAGACTTTCAAGTTTCCCACGCAGTCTTTTTTCCTCTACCAGCGAATGCGGAGACAGTATCACACCCGGTGAGAGCGTGAAAGACGGGAAGAGTACGGCATTGTGCCGGATTCATTGCGGCAACCATTTCGTGGACAGCTATGTACCGAAAGCTTGATCCGACACCAAAGGCAATCCACAACTCATCAAGAGCTATTTTGCTGAATGAGGCTATAGCCAGTACTACCACATCAGTGTCAACGGTACGTATGGTCACCTTCTTACATCCCTTTTGGACTGCATCTGCCAAACGCAGAAATAGACGAGTATCGACTTCCTCGTGCGAACATGGAGCTAGGTGGTCCAAGTGTGACTCAGCAGCAATGCAGATAACTCCACTGCCATCTGTTGCATTGAGTTCCTTTCTCTCAACTATAGGAAGATGGTCGGCTTCGTGGGACAGGAAAGCAAACAATTCGCTTTTGTTTTCATTGACTTGAAGGGTCTTTCCAGTTCTTTGGCATCACAGTAGAAGGAGCCACCCGTTTCCTCATTCCCTTTCCCCTCTTCTCCCTCATTGCGATTTGTTGTGCTGATGTACGATCGAACTAGTGACATCATGGAGGTTAATGGTGCCAGGAAACAGCTCTTCACACAGAAGTCTCGATCGATAGAATATATTCATCAAACCAAGGCAGCAATCCAGCAGCACATTAAGCGCACTTGCTACCAGGCTAACTGGTGGAACCAGGCATTGATAATGGATCCAGATTTGCCAGATCCCTACAACTGGGGCTGGACGAAGGAAGAGACAGGGTGGCAGCCTCTTTGGACTACTCTCTCTGAAGCATCAGATTCGTGCCATGAACTGATCCACTGTGGCTGTAAGAAAGGCTGCACTGGACGATGTAGATGTGCCAAAGCTGCACTCAAGTGCACGGCATTGTGCTTCTGTTCTGGAGATTGTTGACAGAATTATGTTCTTGAATAAAATATAAGTTACACAATCGATTCGAGTAAATTTACGACGATCTTTACTTACCTATGACCTTGACCTTAATGTAATTCCTTTAGTTCTGGCGATCACAAAAATGTCACCAATTGAATGGGCATACCCATATTAATAGGAAATTACACCTTACATCACAATATTTGCTCCCTTAGTTAAGTGTGAATGATCATTAGACCGGTAAAATGGCAGCCATCTTGGATTTGATCTCTCAGCGCGGTCATCTTGGCTATGTTGGTCATCTTGGCGGCCATCGTGATAAAAAAAAAAACACATTTGGAGGTAGAGTATTCTCTTAAATGACGTAGAAAACAAAAAAATTGTGCATGGTTTTGTGTCCACTTTTTGGTCAATCTTGACCTTTGACCTTGACCTTTCATTCTAGAGACCACGTGATTGTTACCAAAAGAATGGGCATCCCAATATTAATTGGAAATGACACCTTAAAGGCCTTTCTACTCTAATTGCTACCCAAGCTAGGTGTGTATAATCTTTAAGCCAGTAGAATGGCGGCCATCTTGGATTTGACCTCTCAGCGCGGTCATCTTGGCTATGTTGGTCATCTTGGCGGCCTTCGTGATACAAAAATACATCATTTGGAGGTAGAGTATTCTCTTAAATGAGGTAGAAAACAAACGATTGTGCATGTTATTATGTTCACCTTTTTGGTCAAAATTGACCTTTGACCTTGACCTGGCGAACACGTGAGTGTTTCTATATGAATGGGCATCCCAATTTTAATTGGAAATGACACCTACAATGCTTTTCCACACAATTTACTTCCCAAGTTAAGCGTGTATAATCATTGTATAATCATTGAGTGGCGGCCATTTTGAATTTGACCTCTCAGCATCCTCAGAGGTCAAATCTGACTACCCTCCACATCTAAATATGAACATTATGGTATTAGCTAGCTATGCTAGAAGTTTCATGCTTTTCTCAAAAAGTGCACAATTCCATCAAAATGCTCAGTTAAACAGCTCTACTAGTTGGCGACAAAGAACTCTGTTCATAGTTTCTAGTTTGGAGACGAGGTTTTCTTCGTTGCTCGAACCATTATTGAAAAGAGAGCTCCGGCTGAAAGTAAACAATGAAGACAGTCTGATTATAAAGAAATATTATTTACTAATTTATTTATTTACACAATATGGAATCAGAAAGGACATAGAGAAGAAAGTTTGGAAGGATTGCAGGGAAAAAGAGTAAAGGAGGAAGACTAAATAGGTAAATTAAACAAAGCATAGAGGAGAGAGACGTGTCTCGGATGGAGGTGAAAGTGGAAGAAATCGAGAACAAGCAGCAGAATGTGATGGACGAGGAATCCGACGAAGATGAGGCTGAAGAAGTTGTGTCAGGTCGTATTACCCTGCTTGTTATAAGAAAGCGAAAGCAGCCCAAGTCACTGGAGCTGATGCTCCCCTCGACCTGAATGTTAGCTTGTTTGGAGATGGGAAAAGAAGATAACACTGTTCCTGGGCTACAGTTCTGCTGCAAGCGAGCAAGGGTGCAACGTCTTTATCTTGCATCGGGAGGAATTAGATTGCCCGTCATGACCTCCCGCACCAGCAAACATCACTCACCCACTGTGAAGATGGCCGCAACCAGTGGCAGGAAGAGGGACGAGCCTGACGTGTACAGGTGCACCAACACGTAGGTGAGGCATCCCCATGTGGAGAGGACCAGGGTTACCGTGTTCACAGCGGTGTAAGGCCGCCTGGCTAGCCGGTGGGTTGGCACCGCCGGTACGCCGCTCTCTCGGAAGAAGTCACCGGTGTTGATGAAGCTGTCGGCCATCTTGTCCTGGAAACACAAGGCTTATGCTTACACAATATGTTATCACAGACCCTACTTAACGTGTTTCCCTGAAAACAGCCAGGGAAGTAATGCGGATAAAAATATGGAAATAGCCTACGAGAAAATGTGGCAAACCTTTATTATGCAACTGCCGAGCGAGACAGAGAATGGCATTATCTCCAACTCTGGCTGTTCGAAAGAAGAAGAAGAAGAAGAAGGAGGAGGAGGAAAAGAAGATGGTTGAGAACCGGAAAAATCTTTTCACTGCAGTTGAGAACAGACTAAAGAGGCTACCCTATAGGAACCATTGTAACACCTTTGTATCCTTTTTAAATGATCACTAAAATGTATTTTTAAAGGTTGGCTCTGAGCTATAGAGCAGTTTATAAATTCCGCCACCTATGCTGATACAGGAAGACTCTAAAGAGGTAGCTGGCAACTGGGCACGCAGGTTCTAATACTTGTCATACTTCCACTTTACCTTCGTCTGGTACAGCTGGTGCAGCCAGTTGGCCAGTTCCCCTTCCCCCTCGGGTAGAGTTGAGATGGGGATGCGCTTGATGTAGACGTGAGCTTCATACTTGCGTCTTCTAAACAGATCTATTAAAGTGGGCTCGATCTCGCTGGAACAGTACAATGGAGGCTAGTTTACTAATTAAACAATAATTTGCTATTATAAACATTGCAAAAATGATGAAAAACACGGATAGGTACACAAAACTGTAAGCGCAGTGTTCGACATCCACGATTAAGAGGGAATAGGTCACTTTTGGCAGTTGGCAAATAGCTGTTCGCTCGGCCAAGAAGCATCCGACGTATACGAAACATTACAAAGTTGTCAACAAAGCATACATGGACATTGGACAGCCCTACAGTCATAGATTTGATAATTTATCTTAATCAGCCAGAACAAATATCAAAAGTAGTCAATTTTCGAATTTTGAACAAAATCGAAAATCATGAAAACATTTTTTTAAAATTTTAAACAATTTTAAGAAGTGTTATTGGTAGAGCCCTTAATTTCCACTTTCGTGACAACTGTTTTAAATTTCAAACCCCTGTGGTGTCAGTCAGCCGAGCGAACAGCAATTTGCCTACAACGCATGTCCTATACAAATAAATACATTTTAAAATACATTTCACACTGCCACTCGGATATTTATGAAATTTTCAGGGAGCTTTCGAAACCTATAAACTTCCAAAGTAGGACCTATTATCTGTAAAGCTCATTAAACACTGTACTAACGTATTTTGGTCCTTGCTGTTCTAATACCTTTGGACATTGCAATCATGTTGGGATCATAGATAATGAGATAAACATGAGGGTAAGTGGTATGGTAGGATCCTAGCATTACCAACCCCTTGATTGCCAGCTGTACATCGTAGACGGCGTCTATCTTCCCCCTGAGGAAAGGTATCGTGTGTGTGAAACCCTTGGTGCGAGGAGTCAGGTGGTGTTTCAACAGGGGTAATCCCTTCTCCTTGGCAAACTTCTGGCTGGCTTCTCTCTTGGATGGGGTGAAGCGAGTACCTTCTGGCGCGATCACCAACTGCAATCAGAATCTGAGTTAGATGTTAGGGGGCACTTTTGAATGAGTGGGTTGTCAGAATTTGAGGGGTGGAAGAAAGCTTGCTTTTTTAATCAGAATATAAAGAATTGGTTGTTAATGCAGTTGGTGACCAAGATTTATTGCTGTAACTCCTATTTTTCAGAGCATAAGCCAACAAACAGTGATTTCTGGGGAATAAAACCGTCACATATACAATTTAACAGTCATCTTTAAAAAAAAAAAAAACGCGTATTGTCTGTGATGTGAATGATATTATTTTTACTTAACAAAAAAAGTTTGAAATTTTCGAAAACGGGCCTCACCCCACTACATATTATCTGAGTACAATGTATTGGTCATTGGCTACAAGTCTGAATGCTGAAATATTGTAGCAGGAGGCCCAAACCCACCTCGTCCTCATTGGTCATCTATGACCTCCTGGTATTTCTGGTAACCTAATACATCACGTCTACTCCACCTACCCACATGGGTGATGGGATGGCAATCATTGGTCCTTCTATGACCTACTCGTCTTTCTGTTACCCTAATACATCATGTCTACTCTACCTACCCACATGGGTGATGGTAACTGCACCAGCTCCCTCAGTTGCATTCCTATCACCTCTTTGTCCGTTTTCCACTTCCGATCAAGGAAAACAAATCCTCCCATTTTAATGGACCAACCAACAATCGGAATGTACTGAATCATTTTCTTTGCGTAGAACTTGCAATTCTGAAAACAAGAATTTGAATTATCAATCATCACATATGAGGTTGCTTCCTGCATGCGCATCCACCACATTGTAAGCATAGAGTGACAAACATGGCGTTTTGAACCAGGTGCTCAACTTACACTGAGAATCCCTATCCTCTCAGAGAAAGTTAGCATGATGAGCCAGTCCATGGTGTATCTGTGACTCTCTATGCACAAGGCATGCTCCTTGCCTATGTACTGCTCCATGTTCCCTTCCTCTGTGTGGCAGACTATGTCCACCCTCGCGCACCATTCTGCGCAGCATACGATCTCTGTAACAAGTGCATAATAGTTGTTCTTCTATGACCTCCTTGTCTTTCTGTTGCCCTAATACATCTTATCTAAATTCCCACCTACCCACCTGGGTGTTGGCACTCATAGGTCTTCTATGACTTCCTTGTCTTTCTGTTACCCTAATACATCATGTCTACTTACCCACCTACCCACATGGGTGTTGGCACTCATAGGTCTTCTATGACTTCCTTGTCTTTCTGTTACCCTAATACATCATGTCTACTTACCCACCTACCCACATGGGTGTTGGCACTCATTGGTCTTCTATGACTTCCTTGTCTTTCTGTTACCCTAATAAAATCATGTCTACTTACCCCCCTACCCACTGGGTTTTGGGCACCCCATAGGTTTCTATGACTTCCTTTGTCTTTCTGTTCCCCTAATACTAATGTCTACTTACCCACCTACCCACATGGGTGTTGGCACTCATAGGTCTTCATGACTTCCCTTGTCTTTCTGTTACCCTAATACATCATGTCTCCCTCCACCTACCCACATGGTGTGGAAACTCATAGGTCTTCTATGACTTCCTTGTCTCTCTGTTACCCAAATACATCATGTCTATTTTACCCACCTACCACATGGGTGATGGCACTCATTGTTCTTCTATGACTTCCTTGTCTTTCTGTTACCCAAATACATCATGTCTACTTTCCCACCTACCCACCGGGGTGATGGAAACTCATAGATTTCTATGACTTCCTTGTCTTTCTGTTACCCTAATGGTAATAGCACGGGGTGCATAGAGCCAGAGTTTCTGGGCTCAAACCCCCGACAGCGCACATTGCGTAGGACTACTTAATTATTCACTCATTCTTTATGTATCATTGCTATCATACAGTTTCAATAATAATACAATACAACTTTAATTAATTAATCAATTCATACAGTAACAACATAACAATAATTAATAATATTTGTGGGAAGCTTGCCCAGGGTGCAATTCACGCAGTTGACTAATTATAGGAATGTTGCTTATAGGACATTTTGAAGGGATCTCCGAGGGCTGTTTAAGAGGATTTAATCCTTTGCATTTGTATTAACGACTGAGGAAAACCTCGGAAAAACCTTCAGTCAGGATTTCCGGTCTCAACGGGATTCGAAACTCGAGCCAAAACTATCGGTACAGTAGCAAAATAATATTATTTCGTAACAAAATAATATAATATAGTAACAATCGTTATGTTCTTTATAAGATCGATTTTTTATAAATTTAATACATTTATCAAGAAAAATGCGACACGCTGTTCCTGCTTTTAACCAGTTCATCTTATGTAATGTATTATATAATCAATACTTAGAATAAAATACTCGTTTTTGAGTTGCCGATTATTTGTTTACTCTTTCCACAATAATATTTGTACTGTTTCCTTTCAGTATGTGTATGGCTGTTAAGCCTATTATGTACGGCATTAGAGATGTGCGGGCATTCCATGCATGTGTGACGTTTCTCGTGCATAGTAAAAGGCGGGGCATCTACGTCTAACATGTTGTTAGCTAGTTAGCGAATCCACTCCGTTATTCAAGCAAAATGTATATTTTTTGCTAAATCATTCTAATCAACGGAATACAACACCAACATTACCACGTCCAATGCCTAACAATATTATTATTTCCACCGTGTTATTATGTCTCGTCGGTCCCGTGGTTCGTGTTCCTGGGTTCGACTCGCGCTACTGGCAAAGATTGTTCACTTCTGGTAAATAGACTCAAATACATGATTATTTAGCTTGGGAATGTATTAACGTTGGTTTTGAGTCGTCCCACTCCTAACAACGAGGTTGTTCATGATTCTACGTTGCACGTAAGCCCCTGCGAGGGTGTCGAGTCGAGAGCTGATACCACCGACGCCGGTTTGCGTATACACGTCTGCATTACGCGTCATCGGAGGAAGCCGCGTGATGCGGCGAAGGATCCTTCGCTCCAGCGAGAAGTATTGCTGGAGACATCCTCCAAAGACGTATGCCAGTTCACTTTTTAGATATTATTATAAAGTAAACCTATGTTTTTGTTCAGTGTCAACTTATTCACCCTCTCGCTCGGTTGAGTGAACTACAAACATGACCAACCGCTACCGTAATCACTAATCACAACACTAGTTACCTGAATCTATTTATCTACTGCAACCATGCAGCGTGTATAGGGTAACAGTCATAAGGGCAGGTATTATTGGTGACAATTTTCACCGCTAAAAACCGTCAATAATTATAAAAATTTGGGCAAAACAAAAACAAAGATTCAAATTAGTTCCACCACAAGACACAAATACCAACCCTGAACTCTCGGAACTAGATTTTATTGCAATCTGCATAATATTATACTTTACAAGATCCCCACCAAAAGTAAAAAAAAAAAAACGGGTGAGAGATAACAATGAAGTTTGAAGTAAAATATTATGTAGAATTAGTTTCATCACTAATTCACCACTTTTGGTCACAATGAAAACGAAAATTAGTATTTTTTTTCTACCAAAATACTAAATATTTGACACTCACGGCTGTGCAGCCAGTACGTAGGGTAGTAGAGCAGTGCGTGGTACAGCGTCTTGCTGATCGGCCTCACAGCTACGTACAGGACGAGCTGGACAGCGTTGATCAGCAGGTTCAGGACGGGGAAGGCGACGATGTAGGCCAGCCTGAACACAGCGGAGCCCACCAAGAGCTCGGCGATGTCCCCGACCATGTCTTAGGTTAGTATGTAGTGTGTAGCCAGTATGTAGGGTGGTATTACTCACGGCTGTGCAGCCAGTACGTAGGGTAGTAGAGCAGTGCGTGGTACAGCGTCTTGCTGATCGGCCTCACAGCTACGTACATGGCGAGCTGAACAGCGTTGATCAGCAGGTTCAGGACGGGGAAGGCGACGATGTAAGCCAGCCTGAACACAGCGGAGCCCACCAAGAGCTCGGCGATGTCCCCGACCATGTCTTAGGTTAGTATGTAGTGTGTAGCCAGTATGTAGGGTGGTATTACTCACGGCTGTGCAGCCAGTACGTAGGGTAGTAGAGCAGTGCGTGGTACAGCGTCTTGCTGATCGGCCTCACAGCTACGTACAGGACGAGCTGAACAGCGTTGATCAGCAGGTTCAGGACGGGGAAGGCGACGATGTAGGCCAGCCTGAACACAGCGGAGCCCACCAAGAGCTCGGCGATGTCCCCGACCATGTCTTAGGTTAGTATGTAGTGTGTAGCCAGTATGTAGGGTGGTATTACTCACGGCTGTGCAGCCAGTACGTAGGGTAGTAGAGCAGTGCGTGGTACAGCGTCTTGCTGATCGGCCTCACAGCTACGTACAGGACGAGCTGAACAGCGTTGATCAGCAGGTTCAGGACGGGGAAGGCGACGATGTAGGCCAGCCTGAACACAGCGGAGCCCACCAAGAGCTCGGCGATGTCCCCGACCATGTCTTCTCCTCTGAGGTGAGACCACGACTGACAACCCCTCACGCTAAAACCCTTCATTAGCGTGCACGAGGCGCATCGGAGTGTATCAGGTAATACCGGGGTATTAAGTTTATTAATAGCAGGAATTAATAAAAATAATCATAGGAATCGAACAGAGAGAAGATTTGGGAAACATGGACAATTTAACTGGGTGCATGCCGACACAGTAGAAGATCGCACATTGCGATTCGAACGTACTCAATTGCACTCGGAAAATGGGGGGGGGGGGGGGATCAGTTTCGATTTGCCTATATATTTAACCAATTGCTTTTATAGTAGGCGACTGGGATGCTATAATTTGAAATTAAAAAAGTGTCCCACACCACGAGGGAGGTACTTTTTAATTTCCGTCTACAGTACCATCATATATAAATATACAAATTTATTATTGTTGTTATGGACATTATTTGGGATGGTATGGTATGGGACCCGGTACGAGAACAGAGATGCGTATTTTATGAACTTCAAATTGGGTGACAAGATTATATCATTATACTACAGAAAATACTTTAATTGAAATAAATATACAGAGATATACACAAATGCATTACTATGCCGCTCGGTTTTGAGACAACAACTGAATCAATAATGTTCCAAGACACTGGTATATAGCGTCGATGTCGGTAAGTAGAAGTTGGTCCTTGGTTTGTTATGTGTGTGTGAGTCGAACTCAGCCACTCCTTCTATCTTATGTTCTACTTTGGACTTGTTTCTCGGTGTCTGACTTCCGTACGCTGAGCCCTTCTCCGTCTGCGTCGTCCCAACCATGTTCAAGATGACAGCTGCACCTATAGAATCACATCATCTGCATTACCATCTTTGTACAGTGCAATCGAGGCTGTGAGGCCCCAAATATTCCAGGTGCTTTGCGTTGCGAAAAGTAATACCTTAGGTTTTACTAAACACTATAGAAGATTTATGTTCACATATCTAGCTTTGTCTCAGCCAACATGGAATGGATTTGAAAACACTATCATAATTGATGCGATTCAAGTATACTAGCTCGAACGAAAGAATGCAGATGCTTTCGTCACAGGTATAGTAGTGGGGGTATTATGAATGCGCAGTAAAATGAATGTCGCCTATGTATTAAAAAGAAGACTTATCTTTGCTTGATCACGGGAGTTCTTCATTGTGCTATTTTCAACGAAAGAATGCAGATAGATCGAAATTGTTTTCCCAACATAATAACTTTGTCAACTCTATTCACGCTAGCTCAGCGTGGACTTAGCACAGATAAGTTTTGCTGTTTTAAGATATTTACGTTCCTTTACCCACGCATTCATACTACCCCCACCACTACAAAGCTTCTGCATTCTTTTGTTGGATCCACTCTACCAGGCAATACGAACTAATTTGTGTTGAAGTACACATCAGTTTTATCGGTGAAACAAAGGCAAATAGGCACATTTTTTGTTTGGGGTGCAAAAATTAAATTCTTTCTGGATGACAAAATGGGTCTTGCTACCGGACATTAAGAGCTAATAGACAACACTCACATAGCAGGATGACGGAGACAACGACGGCGATAGAGAGCAGGGAGCCGCTCATCACAACACTCGTCAGATAACAGGCCATGGGTACCAACGTGAGGAGGGCGCAAGTGAGGACCGTCATCAGGCTGCAATATCTCCTGGGTAGCCGGTAGGTTGGTACCGCCGGTACGCCGCTCTCTCGGAAGAAGTCACCGGTGTTCATGAAACTGTCGGCCATCTTGTCCTGGGAGACACGTGATAGAACAATGTCTGTAAGTGTTGTGTTATATTGTTGCAATGAAAGAGGGACATAATACAAACAATGAATACAATATCACTTCCTCATGACTGCATGCCTACATTCGTTTGACGAGAGTTTGTTTAGTAGGATGTTTACAGTTCCCGTTCCCTATCGGGAAGTGTGTTCTTTCATGAATCTCATCTCTAACCTGCCTTTCATACAGCTGCTGATCTATCCAGTTCCCAATACCTTCTCGAGTAATGCACAAGTTCAAGCAGTATTATAATAATTATTCTCTATTATCTTCAGCTACAGTTTGTTCATTCAATTGCACAGTTTCTCTCCCTCCCCCGCCCACAACAGTATATAGTACACTGATGGGAATGTTCCCACCTTCTTCTGGTATAGCTGGTGCATCCAGTTGGACAGTTCCTCTTCCCCCTCGGGTAGTGTACTGATGGGAATACGGTTGATGTAGATGTGAGCTTCATACTTGTTGCCTCTTATTAGACCTCCGAACGTAGGCTGGACCCCGCTGAAACATTTGATCATAACTTTGGAAGAATAAAGGCATTGAACTGAAGCCACCACCACACAGAAACCAAATCGAGGGGCCGCGAGCATGAACCGTCTAACGCGCGTTACCCGGTTCATGCGCGCACGGCCAGCCGTTCTATTTGAAGTCATAATACACTTCGAGTTCACCAGTTTGCACACAGATAGCGCCACACTGAACGAATATGTATCAGATGCAGTAGTTTACGCGTGGCTAACTAGCTTTGTTTTCACTTACGCCCACATAACACTCAATATTGTAGGTATATTCATTTTAAGTGCTCGTGATAATGTCAGGATATTGATGTTGTATCTTGTATACACGTTTGTACAATATTCGTCGGCAGGTTCAGTACTTTCAACTTCAAGACGTGTTTTCATCAAATATCTCTACAATGTCGATAGAATATTGCTGTTTTAACATTTGAAATCTCAACGGTTTTATATTACCTGGCTTTTTCATACAATATCCCTGCAATATCGCTAGGATATTCTTCTTTCAAAATTTGAAATCTCAACGGTTTTTGTGGCGTGGGGTAGCTTGTCCTGTCCTGTCTGTTGCCATTCGACGATCAGTCGTCGGGAGAGGAAGACGTGTACTTGTGGCTGTTGTGTTCAACATGAATTAGCTTGATAATAAAAATCAGCAGAGGGATTCTATACCACTGAGATGAGTGAGTGAATTGTGTAACTCAAATCTTGGATTAACAATTTGCCTTTTTAAACAGTGACAAGATCTAGCAACACACGTCGAGAAAAACTGGACTCACCTAACCTCACATCGTTTTTTTCGCGTTACAATGTGTGACAAGCAAAATCGTATTGTTATATACCATGTATTCTTGCTAAAACTAAGCTACAAACACACATTATGTGATATGTGGCAGTTAAGCTTTGTGTTGGTAAACACCACATGTGCTTAGTTCACTAATGTAAGTGAATAGTAACTGGTGTGTATAACTGGCAGGCCACCACACTGGTTTAGCAGAGCAGGTGTGTGAACATAAAATATCGAATATAATACTTGATATTGTGTGAACCAAAAACGAATATCCAAAAATGGAAAAAAGAATATTGCATGATGCTTGGAGCAATATAACACAATATCCCCACAATATTGATAGCGATATTGTGAGAAGCATATTTTTGGTTGGAGGATGGACAAAATAATTTTGTCACAATATTGTTAAAAAGTAACTCGAATTGTAGCAAATTTGAAATGTTGAAGATCATTGACATATTCATATAATATTGAGTATATGGGCGCAGCATTGATTAGACTAGCAAATAATTGTCGATA
>JAMZAV010009103.1:0-76464 GCA_024449915.1 Sweltsa coloradensis | reverse complement strand
GACGTCATTAAATTTCTATAGTAAATAAACTATAGTATACAGTGTTGCATTTTCTTTTAAACTGTATTACAAGAGAAAATGTAAGCAGGCCAAAAGCTATTATATAATAAGCAATTATAATTACTAGGAAGCTTCGCAAACGCTTTTTCAGGCGCGTTGTTGGATGAGCGTAATTGTTTAAAAACGAAAAAACGTAAAAATGCGATTTTCATAACATTATATTATTTGATAACGTTCAAATTTTACACGAATATATTAATTTATAAAATTAAGGTTCTGTGAAAAAATTATTACAATCGGATAAAGCATGTACGTGTTATAAGTCGAAGAAATAAAAATTAAAAATTTCAAAATTGCAATTATTATGAGAAACAACTTTTCGATTGCGCTCAAATTTCACACGAATACATCAATTCATAAAATTAAGGTTCTGTAAAACAATCATTACAATCGAATAAAGCATGTAGGTGTTATAAGTCGAAGGAATTTTAAAAATCGTAAAATTGCGATTTTCATAAGAAAAAATGTTTCTATTGCGCTAAAAAACGTGACAATTCTAAGTCTAGAGATTTCGAAGGCCACCACAAAATTTCATTGCAATTGGAGTATCGGTTTAGCCGGAATCGTGTTAACAAACAGACAAAAATACAAAAAAAATATAAACATTCCGGATTTTTTTCTCCAGAGTAGTGAAATGGAATCTTCTCTTAGATCGCTACGCTCTTCCAAAAATTCATTGTTGAGGAATACACTTACGAGTTGTTAAACAAGAACAGAATTCATTTTGTGTCTTGGTTAGTGTGCAGGGCAGCTAATGGAACAGTTGCATTGCATGGGCCCGTCCGGGTAGTGCCTGGGGGGAACAAAGAAATACATTCACGGGGCATGTACAGGCTTCGGCCGGGTAGCTAACGGGCTAGGTCGGCTATATTACCTAAATTTGCCCGGCCGGGCCCCGCACGACGCCCTGAGCTTAGCACCCGACGCAGCCCGTAGCCCGCACGCTGCCCAGAGTGCCCGGACTAATACCGGTGTCTCCCCGCACGCTTGTGTTTGCTGGGTGGTTATTATTTATTACGCGTGGCTGATAAATTGTCATAACAATAAAATGAAATATTATTGGCTGAAATAGTTCATGTAATCATTTAAATGTAATTAATTATTCAAAATAATTTATACAATTTGAAAGGCTGGAAACAAATATTATTTAAATATCTTTTAAATTGTCTTATATCAGAAAATGCAGTTACAACAGCCCCGTCATTGTTGCTTGGAGCGTTGCTGCTTGTTTGTTTCCCGCTTCTTCTTCTTCCTCTATGAGTACTGCAAAAAATAATAATAGAAATTAAAACACTATTCCTTTATTTTGGAAATTATCTGTAATGTATGGGAACAAAAATAATAAATTTACATTGCGTTGTAAGTAGAATGAAAATGGAAATAAAAATTTATTATGTGTATGCAAAACTTGAAAATTAATTAATTTGTGCACTACTTTAATGTTATTATGAAAAATATGAAATCGTAGAAAACATTTTTTTTGAGAATGGAAAAAAAAACAATACTTTATGAAAGAAAGAAATTTGTGCACTACTTTAATGTTATTATAAAATATGAAATAGATAGAAAACATTATTTCGAAAAATCTCATACAAATAATTCACAAACTTACCGTTTTCCTCTTGTCCTGAGGTTGAGAAGTCGCTGCACCATTGTTGTTTCTACTTGTGTGATCACTGTAAACATAAAATTACAATCTTCACTGCATTACGGATATTATGAAAATTAAATTTCGAATATCTGTGAAAACTAAAACGTAAAGTATGTAATTACGGTAAATAGATATATAATAATAATTATCTTTACATTTAAAAACTATACAAAATATCAATTCGTGAAAAAAACTAATTTTGAAATGACATGTAAAGAATAAATGAGAAAATAATTATGTTGTACACTGCATCAAGGAAATACAATTTTAAAAATTATCTTGAAAGTATAATTAATAAATAAAATTGTATTACCCATTACTGTCATGAATGGTGGAACAAATAAACTTAAAAAAATCTCTGTTCAAATTTATTCAGTGAGCGTTAGTTTTGGATTGATAAAATGTATTGTTGCATAGTGAGATTTTATTATTTTAATTTAAAAATAGTTAATGTTTTCTTTCTTACCTTGCTTGAATATGTGGATCTGAATCGAACGGGTCCACTGCGGCGGTCAGTTGAGAGGCACTTTCCGGTGAATACGTCTGAACATTTTGAAAATCACTTGCACATTGTTGTGCCAGGTCTTCCACAGGAATGTCATCGTCAAAATTAATACTATTGTTTTGTGATAAGATCTGCTAAAATGTCGCGCACTTGCGAGTCACTTGCCGGTTTTAAATTACGTAAAATGCTATCCCATATGTCGTCCACTTCGATAAATTAATATGATTAACATTTAAGAGTAAAATTTAAATATTTAGCCGTAAAAATAAAAAAAATCACTTACTTTTAAAATAATGAATCACACACACTTCGTAAAAACGGTGAATAAATTATAAATATTTTTTTTCAGTTACATTTAACAAGGCGCTAGGCAAGAAACTCCACACACATTTCAAATATCAACTAGCAACACGGTGTACTCACGAATTAAAAACTTCACTTCACACTGAAGAACTAATGATGACTGGTATTTTGGTTAATTTGTTTACAGTTTTTAAAGTAAATTGATAAGACCCCCCTTCACTGTGTCAAGATCTATTTAGCCAATAATTAATCATTACCTTTCTAATAAGGATGGCTTTAAATTTACAATTCTAGGAAATGGGTTTCTCTATTTCCTAGAATTGGCTTGTTTGAATCTATGCTCTGTTGATGTGGGCGTGTCTGATTGAGAAGCCTATGCTATCATGGTATTTATGGGGGTAATATGGGTTGTTTTACTATTCCCAGTTTCTAGCTTCTTCTTATCTCACAAGAAAGCACAGGGTGTTGTATTAACAATTTTGCGAATTACTAATTATTGGCGTTAGATAGCGCTAGCCTACACTTTCCCTAAAATATTAATCTTTGAAATTGTCAAAACTGTATGTTTTGATATTGAAAATGTTGATTGTATGTTTTGCAAGAACTTAAATTAAAAATTGAAAAAAAACGGGAATTGTAAATGTAAAATTATGTTTTTATGGTGAAAAATAATAAAAAAAACAGTCCGTTTAATATAATAATAATTACCAAAGTTACAAGATTTAATTTATAAAGAAACTTGAATTAGTTCTCTGCTTGATTTACCACACATGTAATTTTAAAAAATGCAATTATTTGGGAAAAATGATTTTTGAAGATACAAATAATTTTAATTACTTTGTTATTTCAGGTCCATAATTTATTTCCAGTCAGAGAGTAATATCATATTATAAAGTTTGGTCTCAGATAGAAATAGTTAAATACATTTCGGAAACAATGTTTCTTACGGTATATAATGTTACTGCTGAGATCATTGAAGTGAAAGGAGTACGTACATTATGTTACTGGCATACATACTCATTGTCATTACCCTCATTTCGAAATATACAACTATTAATTACTCAGTAATGTGGGTTATGTACAGTTACGGGTGCCGCATTGTCCAAGATCATATTTCGCATTATCTCGATGTTCACAATCTTGCTTGCAGAATAGTTCAGAGACAACCCTCGCACTTAACATATTGTCTTTGTAGTTTTCTGGGTTTCCTCCACATCTCACTTTGTATGAATAGTTTCTTGGGGCCCCCGCTGACAAACTCTTCAATGTTAGCCCTTGACCATACTCTATTAACTCGTCGGGCATATCACCCAGGAAATCGCCTACTTTAGGGGTTTGGGATCGCCAGACGAGTACAAAAAAGATGCTGTCTGTATCTAAAAGAGTATGCGTTTGCCGAGCATTTCAAGATAAGAATATAAAAGTCAGCCGGGCTAGAGCTGTGTATAAGCCGCGATTTACTACGATAGTGGATGCTGAAGGGGTCGCGTCATTAGAGTTCTCTGTCCACGAAATAAAAATTTTTGATTCTGAAAAAGGTTCGCAGCTGATGACTTCGTTTGCGTGGGGTTTGTCAATATTTCTACCTGATCAGCATATGTCTCCACTATCTTGTGCTTTGTATGGGGCATTTCGCCCGGCCAAACTTTCCCCACAAAAATTTAACATGAGCTTAGCCAAAGCACGGCGCCTAGGATTCAGTTCAATTTTTTGTGGGTTCAATTTGGATCCCTTCAAGATCTTCAAACATTGGCCCCCATAGTTCAATTTATCTGCATTGGATTTACACCACGCAGGCCAACCGCTCGCCTCAACTTTCATTTTGAGGAATGTGTTAACGTATTTAGCAAATAAGCCACCTTGTTTTGTTGTTTTATTTTTAACACGTAGGCCTATATTGCCCAGATTTTGAAAATGTCCATCACCTTGTAACCCGAGTTGAACTGCTTTTCTGCATTCAGTTTGCACCCATGTGCCTGTCAGTGCCCGGGCGTCATCATTATGTGTACAATCTACTTGTATCCCTTCCGCTGCACAGCGCCGGACACAAGGCAAAAGAAGCTTCCCATTGACACGAGCAGGCAATACAGGATGGTACAAATCATTTGGGGGTAAAATGCTACATTTAATTAGGCCCTCAACATTATCTAGGTTATTAAGGTTACCACCCACAAAGTCTTTGCACTGTTTGCCTATATAAATTGTTGGGTGTCCCAGTGGATAGTGACCATACTTGTTGATAAAAGAGTACAAACTGGCAGATGTCAAAATAGTTAATTTTTTTTACCTTCTCTCACCTCATAATAAGTTTAAGTGCAATTGGTGCAGCCTTCCGAAAAAAGCATCTCACGGATCAAGTGGCATTTCATTTCTTTTGGGGTGTTGTTCAAGGAACAACTTCAAGTCAGCATTATTTTTTTTTGGGTTCGGTTTTTTTTAAAAACGCACTCCCACATTTTGATAACACGGTACCCAGCATTAGAAAGGAGTTGTACTTTGGTTTGTGTTGCCCCAGCCGCTTTCCCCCTGGTGTCTTGTACATCGGACTTTTCACTTTTTTCCTGTTTCGGGAAAACAGGTGGGCAGCCATGCCAGTAACACCCTGCATTTCGTAGACTGTTTTAGTACCTACACCGTCGTCGTGGTATCCGTCCACCTTATGGGCCAAGCAATTTCACCTCACGCCCATTTTCCCGCTGTTTTAATATTGAGCACTTCGCTGGGAAACCCAGTGTTAAAACCCGGACAGGCTTCAAAAGATTGTCTGTCAGCCATTCTATAGCCTCCAGTTGGCAGGAGTGGAATGGTGTTGGCCTCAAGGTAGTTCTTTTTATAAACTTGCATGCACACACCAGATATAGTGATAGCATCCCAGAATGGGTCAATGCCTGTTGACGAAAGGAATTTCCCACCCTGAAGTTATTACTGCTTATCTTAATATGGTGACATTCATCACAAACAATAAGCGTTTTTTTCCTTTTGGAAGTCGAATAGGAGTTCTGGTTCTTTTGCTCTTCATGCCACAACAGAAATTCCTTGTCGATCTTTACAAAGTCATATGGGCAACGCCATAATATTCTGTGTTGGGGATCGGACCTACCCTAGTCAAAGTTTTCCGGTCTATTGAAGTGGTGAGGAAAATTACCTTTTTTCAAATTAGGGAGAAATTTAAAGCTTTTGGGAAGGTTTTAAGAGCCATAGGCATGAAGTTGAGGGAATCTTTGAATACTATGTCGTTGCAGGGCATGATGAAGTTTTTGGGGCCAGTCTGAATTATTTTGGGGGCCCAGTTTAAAGGGCTTCCACCAAGTGACGCGAATGAAGTGTCCGTTGTATGATTTCATATTGTGGGCAATAGCTAAAAAGTTCTTTATACCTGGCCGTCTACGTCTGCAATGGGCTATGAATTCAGCAACAGGGTGTACACTATAAATATGTGCATCCTAGCTTCCCCTGTGAACATACATCGCAATTATTTTCAATTGGTAGATCGAACACGTGACACAACATTGTTTGAGACTAGAAGATTTGGCACGTGTTCCATCATAGCTTCATTGGTTTTCCTGGAGTGCTTGAGTGGCCTCAATATCGTAAATATATACATTAGTTATCTTTGTCACCCTTCTTTGGCTTACTCGGCGCATGTAGCATTTATGGTTTTCAGGGCAAAACTTGCGGCAGAGATGGCAATAAATTTCACCGCAAGTATGCTTTTGACGGTCTCTTAAATTTACATACTTACAGCATATGTTACATATTTTGTGCTCGTCGCAGACTGTGCGATTATTCGTGTACTTTGCTTTCAAATGGTTCTTCTGGCATTCATTGCCCCTGAAGGTGCGCAAACACTTCAGACATTTTATTGTTGGGACTGTGTCAGAGCACATATTGCTGCTGTGGCATTGACTGCATACATCAGGACATTTATGACCCCCAGCCCATTCAAAGCGTACGCGGCAGGGACGACAATAGAAGTGTGTGTCAAATGCTCCCGTAACAGTTTTTATCACATCATAGTGGTTATTGTGATAGAATAAATCTATATGTTTTCTTGGATGTGCAATAGTACCTGCCGGTCCTTCGAATAAAATTTCTTTCCCAGTACGTTCAGTGAAGACAGTAATTTGATATTCTGTCAGGTATTCTTGGAATTGTCTGAGTTCTTCTATACCGCCGCCGTGTGTTAAATCAACATTTGCGGCCGTGCACAGTTGTCTTGCTTGAGTTGTCTGTGTATTAGGGTTTTCACAAACATTCCTAAATAATTTGGCATCGCCTCCGCAAAATGTCATAGCTACGGCAAGTGCTCTACCCATACAAAGGTTATCGTCATTTTTTATGAGCACAAAGCTTTTTCGTTTTGCTCTTATGTATTCATTGTCAGTTACATATTTTGCAGCTACTCTTCTACCCTTACCATTTGGCATTTCAATATGCGTCAAGGTTATTGAAAGGGGTCCCTCAGTTAGAAAATCCGCATTACTTTGAACAACTTTTTCTATCGAGTTCATGATAACATCACCGTTTAGTTGATCTAATTGTCGAAACGAAATATAAATAGGTTTGTCAGGTGACGCTTCGCTGTTGATTTCAATGCTGACTCTATCTTGAGGTTCAATGTTCATATCATTGCTGATGGTGTCCAGCACATTGTTGAAAGTTTCTTCAACCCATTGAACAGGCTCCTCTCCAAAAGGAATTGGATCCAAGATGATGGTATGCCTATTTCTAGTGTTGGGGGGTGGTTTGTTGGAGCTGCCACCAGAGTTGGGGGGTGGTTTGTTGGGGGTTATGAGTTGGAAGTGCTGCCACCACTCAACGTGTTTTAACGTCTTGTTGAGTAAGACGAATTTGGGAACATGGCGGAGTAGGGTATAGGCTTTGAATGGAGGGGAGTGGGAACTTGGGCTACTGGGTAGCGCCGAAAGAAATGGTGACCTCTAAACCTGATAACAAATGTATTTATTTAATTAACCCCTTTTTAGGTACATGAGACAATGACATAGTGACAAAGAATCAACATGGCAAGAGCTTATGTGTTTTGTGTAACATAAATATGTTATTTATAGAGAAGGGGAAATGATACCTTATTTCACCATAACATGACCATAACACTTTAAGAATAATATAATTTTATCCTTTAACCCAGGTGTAGCCAAATGGCTTACAAAATATGAATGACATGCATTAACTGCATTATGCAGTAGAGTATAAGCTTAAGCAATGGACATTATCATCTTTAAAGATGATGTAAGACAATTGGTGAAGCCAAACTCTTTTGGTGAAGCCAATTGTTTTATAGCTAGAGAATAGACATAAAATAATTACTTACCCTTATCTCGAGCTGACCCTTGACACACTTTATATATAGATCACTGAATTTAACAAGCCCAAAGGTCACTTGAAATGGTATGTAAGAGGGGAGAGAGGGAGGGGAAGAAATGCAGGGATCGTGGTCCGTTGCGTTAGGGTGGGGAGTGCAGGGAACGTGGTCC
Organism: Sweltsa coloradensis; assembly: GCA_024449915.1. Classification (NCBI taxonomy): domain Eukaryota; kingdom Metazoa; phylum Arthropoda; class Insecta; order Plecoptera; family Chloroperlidae; genus Sweltsa; species Sweltsa coloradensis. The sequence goes on along the minus strand of JAMZAV010009103.1, from coordinate 68,450 downwards.
GTTGCACTAGGAGGGATACGCAGGGAACGTGGTCCGTTGCGTTGGGGTGGAGAATGCAGGGAACGTGGTCCGTTGCATTAGAAGGGATACGCAGGGAACGTGGTCCGTTGCGTTTGATGAGTGCAGGGAGCGTGGTCCGTTGCAGTGACTAGTATGGGAGCGTGGTCCGTATACTGGCCACGAGTGTGGTCAGAGGCCCTGTTTATATACGATTTGGCAGTGGCCTAAAAATGACGTATTGTCCTATCTTCCCTGTGTTAAGATGAGATGATGGTGAAATCCAGTGTAATTAGTGATATACCTTGTTTACAGGAAAAAGTTTGAATCATTGAGATTTCGCAATAACATGTGATTAGTAAGTCAAAACAAGTGATTGACAAGCTATAGTGGTTTGATTCTAAGTATATTAGCTATAGTGGGTTGACTTTAAGAAAGATAGTTAAAGCTAGATCAAATCTAATATAGGTCATGTTTTAAATGAGTTTGTTGCAATGAGCCCTAGAACATCACCTCGTCCCCCCGCGAGTTTGATGTATCCCACAGGAATACAGCAAAACTCGGGAAAGCGAAGAAAAGGAAAAGAAATGTGAAGAGGGCGAAGGGCAACAAATAGGTGAATGGACCGCGAGAAGCAGCTAAGCTTACAGCCTGTCAAGGCATGGCAGAGGCTACATTCAAGCTTGCAAATGCTTACAGCTGGTTAAGGCATGGCAGGGGCATGGCAAGATTACAGGCAAGCTTGTGAACTAGTAATGTTCCCAGAGGCCTTCAAACACACGGACTTGCGACCGATTATGGTGCGCCAGAGGTCATTAGATACATACTTACGAGGGGAGGGGGGGGGTGATGCCTAAAGATCAAGTAATAGAAGGTGAGTGATGAAGAATGGGCAAGATGCAGTCGCGAAGGAAACCCAGGAGGGAGAACGCGACCGAGAAAAGAAGTGTAAAAAAATAAAAAATAAATTTTTTATACCGTTGATAAAAGTGTCTAGTCAGCCAGAGAATAAGGTGAAGCGTCCAGAAGACACCACAGTGATGAAATAAACTAGAACAATAGCGTACAAATTAAACATCAAAGAAAATTACCATAATAACAAACCAATATCAAAATGTGGTTAACTGAAACCAACCATAATATTTATGATAATAATAATAATAATAAACCAAAATTACGTAACAAAAGGCACAAGGCATACAAGCACTCAAAAATGAATGTCCATAGTAAAACCAAAGATCATGGAATATCCATATCACTCGATCGTTGGGTGGGTCGGCGAGTCTTGAAAAGGGGAGAGTGGAGCGGGCGGGGGAACTAACACTTCACTCCAGCCCACTGGGTCATAGTCTTGAGGGAGCGGCGGCGAGCCCGGGGACGGCACTAGAACCGGGCAGCTGGTGCTGCTAGGCTCAGCAAGGGGGGGGTGGTGCTATGCACCGCAAGGGTATAGATGGCATAGGCCATGGGGGGTCGTTACATTGGAGTAATGTAAATTCCAAAAGGGAGAGTTGGGGAACATCGGCGAGTGCCGAATCCGGTAGGTCATGTCCATACGGAGGCGTCGCTTGCCCTGAGAAACCCCTGGGGGCGGCGGGCGGTCGTGTCCAACCGGCACCCGAGGGCCATGGTTGGTTGGTTGGTGACGTCGGGGGAGTATCATCAAGTTCAATGATCTCGACGTCTGCTGATGGTGACTGTCGAGAGGGGGGGGCTGTTGGAGCGATGATGAGTACATTGACGTTAGCGCCGTAATGGATGAAGTATAGATAGCACGCACGCAAAAGCCAGCGTGCTCCCGTCCGAATTGCTGGTGAAAGTCCGGAGACCAGTCGTCTGTGCGGATGTTGAGCGATACGATCCCGTAGGAGTCGGGGGAGAGAAAGATTGAAAGTTCGAGCGTGGCGCTGTAGGCGCGCCTGATGTCGCATTCGGGGAACCAAGGGTTCCAAAGGCAGGTGATCCCTGTAGAGATCGTGTGGGCACTCAGCAGGTCTGTGACCCGTGTGTCTGCAGGTTTGGCAACGTGCTGAACGTCCCTTGCGATGAGCAGGAGTCCCTGCCCAAGGCGGATGAAATGTAGCCAGTACGGCCTCCGTGGATCCCATGGGAGTCCAATTAGGACCCTGTCTTGCCCACTGGAGAGTGTGAGGGGTCCAAGCCCAATCATCGGTCATCTTGTGACTGAAAATAATCAGCGATTAGTCCCATATTGTGATAAGCTACATATGTTTACAGATTAGTGGCCTATCAATTATTCAACAATATACTCAACAAGGGCTTAGGCTTCGTTGGTATAAGTGAAAGAAAGAAGGTCGCGAAATAATTCGACCCACTGCATGAGTAATAATAACTCAGTCAATTCCTTGCATTAGGAAATGCGAGAAAATTAACGGGACAAATACCGTCGTTTAAGCAAGCAATCGATCAGTGTAAAATTAATCACAGTAGTGATCGAAGAAGCCAAGTGACAAGACTCAAAACCGACCCAGCATGAGCTATACAGGGTAAGTATAATAATATGATACTATTTATTAATTTAAATTGTAATAGTTATATATATAAGGTGACAAGCAAAATGATTGCTATTGTTCTAATTTTTTTTTATTTATTTGAATTTTAGAATTTGTAGAACCCCTTTTAATTTGTATAGAAAAGGTTATTTCTTTTTATATTATCAACCTGAAGTATATAAAATTGATTTACTCGTTATATTATATTCTAGTGGGTATACATATGAATTTTATATAATATTATTCTAAGGTATATATTGTATTGGTCCTGACCGGGGACGACACGGTAGTGTCTTCCCAAGTCATTAGCCGGTTACTTACGCCTCCACCAAAACTGTTTTTTTCGGTTCAGTTTAGACCGATTGATAGATTACTGCATGACTTTGAGAGGTAACTGTCTCGTTTTAATTAGAGGTATGAAACCTCTGGTGGATCAGTGACTATGATGGTGAAGGAAGAGGATAATAACACTGAAGTTAATTACATTTGTAATATTTAATTAATAAGACACTCATGATTGTACACGTTTTAGAGCCTAGTTTGGTTATTTAACATATAGGTCGGCCTGAAGGACCTAGGTTTAGTTTATAACCTCTGAATGAGTTACTATAATGACGTCCCTTACGTCCTGGGAATACTCCCGGCTGATAGCCATCGTACATACATATAATAGTTTAACACCACATGGTAAAAGGTTTACATTTATAGGTACATAGTAAAAGATTGAATTACACTCACCAGAGTCCCTCGGGTAATACACCCCAGTTGGTTTGAAAGTTGGTTCGATGTCCACTCTTGGCAGAGATGAAGATAGAAGAGACTTTACTGTGCCATCCCATGCTCCTTTTATACAAAAACCCTGCCCACTACCTACGTCACTGACTCATGGGCGTCGCCTACCAAGTCATGGTGTTGGCTTGGTGACGTTGTAGAAAAATATATGAGTGGTGTCGTTATTTCTGGGGGTTCTAGTTCCTGCTAGTGGCATCTTTATTGCTCTAATGAATGGAGCTGTTTTGGAAGGATAGAGTGACCTTTAGGCGGCTTCCTTTCTAATTGTAACCTTAGGTGGACACTCTCTAGCTAGCTCTGAAAATATTTAGTATTATTTTAATAAGGCGCCGGCGGTCTCTTTGATTAAGTTTGGTCGCCGTCTACCGCTAGAAATAAAGAAGAGTCTTTATTGCAACTTTCATTCATATCTGAATGCGAGCGGCTAGCGTCCGGGCGACAAAGACTCAAACACCGGTTTGTCGGCAGAGTGCATTTATACAAAGGATAAGTGGCGCTTATTTTAGATTTATTGTGTTAAGCCAAGAGCAGAGTGTGATATCGCTATGCAATACACAGTATGCAGTACCTCATAGGCAAAGTGCAATGTAATGGTTTTGAGGGGCATAAACAAGTTGGCTGCATAGTGTGCAAAAGAATGCATAGTGCTCAAACTAGTTGACCTTGGCTGAAGGCCAGGCCTGTGTGCGAAACAACAACACACGCACATTCTTCGTCAGTAACCTTTAGATCAGCCAAGTTGCTAAATTACCTGATTAGCTATGTAGGAAATCCTAAGAGCGAGCTAGCCTGGCCAACTATCACTATCTAGCTCTGTGACTTGTGTAGCAACATTATGTGGGTTTGTTAATATTGTATCGAATTGGCATGTGTAGCTATGTTCACTATGCCATTTCGTTACACGACCCTCCTCCCAAGCGCGCGCGCCCCCTGGCCGCGGAAAAACGTTATACCCCTGGTAAGGGTAAGTCAATGTACAAGTCAACTAGTGCAATAACAAAAAGAAACGTAATAAAAGCAAAGATTCCAACCAGACCCGTTTAACCTAAAGTTAAGTATAAGTAAATCATAATATTGTATCCTTCGCCAAAAGTTTAATCCATAAGATACACAAGAATAATGTAAGTTGAACATCAACCAAAAATTACAACATAACACAATACATCATTTAGCTATGCATTTATAAAACAATACCAACGTTAAAACTAACATAATAAAAATACATGTTTGTTATTCTAAAACTAAGAATGACTTAAAATGAACAAAACTGAAAAACACAAAAATTGAAACTACAACAATATGTGGTCGTTCCACATAAACTGAAAAGTTAAATCTAAAGTACACAAATTATTTATACCAAGGTTTAAAAATTATACCTGTAACGTTAGGAATGAAAAGGTTCATAAAAATCTCATAAAAATTGTTTCAAGTTCCACTCACGATTTTGCTCTTTGGCAGAAACACTTCATAGCCCCAGGATCTTTTTCTTGCTCCCAATTATCGGAAAAACGCGGGAGAGCCACCAGTGCTCCCCTTTCCTGGGCAATGGGGTGCACATAGGGCACACGAACATGCCGGATTGATCCGGGTGGGCGAAACTACTGGGCTTACAACGGTAAATCTCGGTGTCCGGCGAGGTTCTTTCCAGTGGGATCGTGTCCGTCTCCGAGGTGGTGGGTGATAGTCTGGTGTCCATGGGTGTTTCCTCATCTCTAGGAGGATTGTCGTTCATCTCTACTGGAGACGATTCTGTTGGGATCCGGGGTGTCGTGGTCGGCGTTGGCGGCTGCAGCGCGGTTTCCACCGCTCTTGCTGCGCTGGCCAACACCTCCAATCCCATTGGTACAGGAACCGGAGTCATTGGTCGGTCCAGCATCTCCTTTAGTAGGTTTAGGTTAGGGGTCTTCTTTGGGATGGTGATTTTGGATTTGGCCTTATAAGGGGTCCAATCCGCTTCTGCTCCGGGATAAGATCGTTTGGTTGTCTGGTGGGGATCTTGAACGGGTGCGGACAGTGGACGACCCCAACCCTTGGACATGGTCAGGTCAGTGGCGGCCATCCGAAATTGGTTTGGTTGTGGATGTAGACCTGACGGTCGGCCAAATGGGTTTTTGGACCTGCGGTCAGCCAGAATGCGCCCACCGCTTGTGGAGAGAGCGTCACCAATCCGGGGAAGAAAGTTGGCACTTCGTGTTGCCGGGACTGGTGGTAGGGTGGGGTGTAGCGTTGGAACGGGTGGTGTTTGTTGGGATCTCTCTACCTCGCCATAGGGCCAAAATGGCAGGTAGCCCGCGGGAACAGGAGTCACTTTAGGGAGTCGGGTGACTTGGTCGACAGGCAAGGAAAGGAGCGTACGTGCCCCAGGCGGCCATTCTCAATTGTTTTAGTGGGCACCAGCACCCACTCTCGTCCGGTCGTCGCCTGGATGATTGAACGGGGGCCCCATCCTCTGGCAATGGGGATGAGGGTCCGTGGGATCTCTTTGGCGAGGTTTCCGGGCGGTGGGTCAGCCGGTATGGGTACCAGGGCGGCAGGGCCTCCTTTTGGACGGGCGAAACCCGCACTGGGTCCGGCGGCCGTCCCGTGGCTTCAAGGCATGCCCCCCTGATGGGGGTTGCCTCGTACCTGTTGACCAGGAAAGCCTGCCGTGGATCGTTGAAGGGTTTGGTTATCGTGAAGCGGGGTGGATGTTTATGATGATTTTAAATCTCCCTCTGAGACAGCATCGTGGTAAGTGGCGTTGTCAGCCGCTACTTGTCGTATAAAAATATTCTTCCCTGTCCTTTTTCCTATATAGACAAATTGATATTGGATTAATATTACAATTTTTTCAAACAGCACATCACTGTTAATTTGGGTTTGGGAAGGAATTTATTTCCTTTTCGTTTTCATAGAAGCTAGTTGTAGTTTCTTCCAAGGGTGGAGGAGGTGGCAACCCTCGGGGATACATGTAACCATCTGGACCTTCATCAAACAAGGTGGTGGCGTTTCAGGCCCAATCCCTCATTTCCATGTAGGTGGGATTTTTTAGCTACTAAACGCCTAGGGGTTTTTCTACACTGAGATGTGAATAATTGTATTTGGTCTAGTGAAGACTGCCCCGGGGTAATTAAAGGGTTTCTTCCTCGTCTAACTAGAGTTTCAGGTGTATGAGGTGCAATTATAGGCTCCTGGCTCGCCCTTGATTGAGAGTTTTTCCATCCCTTTCCAATTATCCAATATAACATTCCTCGACTTATTATTATTATAGTTAAAAGGATTCCAATTATTCCATAAAAACAAATATGGTGGTAATATTTCTTCGTGAAGAGTTGGTTTAACCGACTCATGTTCCATCTTCGCCCGTACCCATTTATTTATCATGGCATTACTAAGGTACCTATCGAATCCTATTATAATTTCTTTAATAACCAGAGGTCGGTTAATTAAGTGTCCTAAAGTAATTTGATACATTCTTAATTCCACATTTTCGTCCTTCTTTGTAAAAGAAACTGGCCATCCTTGATAAGGAATGGTACTGTTTCCAATGAATATTGTGCAATTACAACAAGGTACTTGAAGGTATATTGCCGTATAATGTTCCTTTTCTTTCATGCTTATTAATCGGGTTTTTGGAGCAGTTAATCCGAATTGGTAAAGATTTCGTAAGGAGTACTACTCCTGTGCGTGATATTGGATAAGCTCTTATGGCTTCTACTTGATCTAGACATCTTGTGGGGCATTTGCTCCTAAGACTTACTGTAGAACCTCCATGTCCTAGTAAATCTAGACATGTCTTTACATAGTTATATTGAAAATCTAAATTTTTCAAAAGACAAAGGTTTTTTGTATTCGGATGGCACTCTGGTCGCATTACATCTTGTAATCGCGCGTTTTTGTTATTTATGAGTGCGATTCTATTATCCGATGGTGTTTTAACCATACATACTTGTTCAAAGTAATTTACAGGGATTGTTTCTAAATCCATCACTTGAATTAGATAGGGTTCAAAGTTAATAATAGGTATAAACAATTTCATGATTATTTCATTCTTAGAGTAAATACATTTAACTAATGGTAATGAATAGTATTTTGCCAATGACGTAAAGTTTATCGCCAAGAAATGACCATTTGAAGTTATTTGTTCCATATTATCGCGTATCCATGCTTGTAACGCGTCTGGAGACACTATATTTGGGTGAAGTGTATTGGCTATACAACCCTGGTAAATTTATATCTAATTTCCTTGAGTCCATTATGGTAGATAATGGTCTTTCACAAGTGGTTTCACTAAATATTTCATTTAGATCAATTATATGCCAAGGGTAGTCCTCTGTATTCCCTAGACCTTTGGGAAAATTTAAAGAAATAGACTGACTTAAGGTTTGGCTATTTGGGTTGGATAGCCCAGGTGAATATAATTCATGCTGCGATTGATTCTAAATTATCCTCAATTTTTCTTCGAGGAACCTGAGGTTCATTGATCCAATTGAATCCTAGCTCAGATACATATGGTTCTACTTGGCAGGCCACTTTACTTGTCATCATTACCCCGGGTTCTAGAACTCGAGCGGGTAATTTTATTTTAATAAACATTGGAATTGCATTGTTGTATGCAACTACATCAGGTACTTTCCTTAAGGTTACCCCTGTGATTATTCTTATCCCTTCTTTCATTGATTGGGTGGCTGTCAACAAAGCACACAGGCTCGTGGTGACCATCCAATATTTAAGTATCATTTTTTAAGGTGCGTGGTTTGTCTTTAGCTTCAATAAACTTAAACTTAACCTTAACAAACCTTTTCGTTTTGGCTTATAATTTGTCAGATATTCCTCAACACGTTGATCCGGAATATATATTTTTCATATTCTTTATAATGGCTAAAGCCGGTTTGAAACACAAAAGACTCTGGGTTCACAAGTAATCAAGAGTCCTGGCTTCTGTTTAAAAACTAAAACAAACTCTCTGCAGATGTCTTCCTATCAGACAGCTAAAGAGGATGATGTGCTGTTAGTGAAACTGCTATTATGCATTTAAAATTTTCAATTAGAATCATAAATCATTCAAATTGAGCTAAATTATAGGTAAATTACTAACTTCGAGCTGGTAAAGCTGAAAAATAGGGAACGGTTTTGACGTTCTCCTTCAACAAACAAGGAAAATGTGAGCAGTCCTTGGTTCAAGCAAACCCATTCAAACAGGCCCAAGAACCGTACGATTCTAAGCAATTTAGCTTTGCAGACGTATTATACTTTTATTTCGTAATTATTACTGGAAATAATCGCGTTACATCTTTTCTGTGTGTGGACATGTTTTGAAAAGCTGTTGCCTAATACCTATAAGGGTATCTTTAAATGACAGTGAGTCCTTTCCCAAAGGTAACTACCGACCTTCAGGGCAAATGGTACAGTCTGGTTTTTTGGCAATAACGGATATGGGATCCCTACTCAAATGAGTGGTCTTGAGAAACACACCATCACTGAGGTTATTGCTGGAAAGTACTCATACTGTCCTGGTTGACAAATGAGGGTGCTTTACTCATTATTTATTCGTGTTAATTGTAATTCACTGAGTAACCACAGGTTAAATTCCGTGCGAATTTTTTAAGCTTCCGATTACCATTACGTCAAAACTTCTTATTGGCAACTCTATCTAGTATCGTACATACCTGGCCATGCTCTATGAAGTAGAGGTCCTACTTTGGGTGTAAAGTCTCAATACTTCCTATTATGGATTCAAATTCATCACCTCCTCTTATACTATCTCATTAGCAACTGATAATGTGGTAGAGCAGTTTCAGTAATGGTGCTCTAGAGATTGACTAAAAGTTGGATTTTTATCAATTCCAAATGATGAGCTTATTTTCATCTTTAGCCATCACAGAACTCTCATCTAACCATTGTTGGGGCTAGATTTTGACTTCAGTAAAAATCATGGATTGGGAAAAACAATTATCGAAAGGCGTTGGAGTTCTACGAGGTCTCTCACTTCTGCAACTTATTTGAGTCGAATTTATGCATAAAATCTCAAGTGAATATTCGCTTGGTTTAATTCGTCTTGTTTTATTGCTATAATTAGCTTATTAATCCTGTTGCAAAAACCATCGACGGATGTGGTTCATTGAGACACCCAAGTCGTTGCCTAATTAGCGATATTTGAAATAAAAGTTCATCAGTTTTGGATGAATGCACTTTGCTATCCTTAGCTCAAAGCCCAATTAGTGACATCCGCTCGCATCAAAAGATGAAAAACAGCGGCTTCTAATTAGAATATTTTATGAGCTTTCACTCTACGGCGTTGAGGATTATCTTTGATAGGTCCACAAGCCGCCTACAAATTGGCAGAATCCCTTTGATTTCGCCGACCAAGTGTGGTATTGGTGACCTGTAGGTCACGAGGATACATAAATTTGACACTCCTTTGCAGACTGTCTGATTGCATTCATTGAGGCTGACTCTCTGGTATTGACCCAAATACGAACCGCAAACTAATTAACAGCTCATTTATGAGATATGTTATTATGCTAATGTTTAGTGAATAGTGTATCTAATGAATTTATGACAACTCTCATCAATATACGTCTAGTAGGTACTAACCCGGTAACGATTCTTATGACAAATTTTGTGGGTTGTTGTATTATTTCAATACTCGGTCCATTACGAAATTTCGTTATATTATCAATCTGTTAGAAAACAGAAGAAAGAAGAGAATGACCTCTTAACAAATATTGTATTTGAATGAACCAATGATTCACAAGGAAACACAGTAATGCATTTAGCCACTCAAGGAGGCTATGAGGCAACTTTGTGTTTGTAGAATATGATTGGCATCAACAAGATCCCTAAATTATCTAAATGCAGTTGCCATGTCGTATACAATGGGGTGTGCCACGTCCTCTGATTCCACAGACTGTTTACCAAAACCAACTGTTTTCCCACTGCAATTTTTTTGGGATTGCTTTTATTTCATTTAATATGTTTAAGAATTGCTCAATTACCTTCAATCGTATCTTCCTTAAAAGCGGGATTTGTGATTTATTATTCTCATAATTATTTATGCCTGATCCCAGAGTTTTGTTACACAACAGGTTTGAAAACCTTTGATATTGCGAGTGGCAATGACTTTCTTTCCTTGTCCTAACCTGAAGATAATGGTACCTATTTCTCCCGTGGAAATTCTAGTTTTACCCTTCCTATAAGGATAAAATAGTTCCCTTTTCCTCTAGTGCTTTGATTCTTACCAACGTCCTACTGGGGGAAGAATATAAGGCATCACCTCATTTTCAATAAATGATAATTTTTTGGCGTTAGTCAAGCATTCAGTGTGAGACAGACATTTGTTAGAGGTGTCCACCACTGAGTGTTGTTATGTTAACATACGTGGGTTTGAACCCGGATACCTAGATTTGATACTCTTACAACCCAAAATGTGTCCTATCTTTCCGTCCTACTTACTCTAATGTTGTCAGAATCATAATCTACTGGTTTATTGCTGTTTCACGTCAAGCAAGAGATTACAGTAGGGTTATGTACTGTGTGGTTTCCTTTACCACTTTCAAGGTTTTGAATTATTTTGTTTAACTGTGAACTTTACCCGGTTCGTAGACTATTCCAGCAATTCGGTTATAAGCAATCAAAATGTACCCTCTGATTTACTTATACGTGAAGCAGCTCATTTATGCCTTGTCACTTCTTATGGTTACAAATCTAACATCCTTAACATCCTTAATAATTAGTTTCGATTACTAAGTATTTCTCCAAATTTCGTGACACAATGTGTATTGTTAGTCATTCTATTTGTTGAGTTGTTGCCGCTTTATGGCTGGACGTAATCATGGATAAGAATTGGAATTTTTAAAATGTGCCCTAATGCACTAATACATTCCAAGTCTTATGGTATAAACAGTTTTTTTCCAACCATACGTGTTTGAAAGAATAATGTTAGTAATGTTTCTTTCGGTGAAACATCAATTATTTCAATATCATTTCCATTTTTTCGTGAAATTGATGTTGAAACCTCTCGCGCATTATCCCTATAATCTGGGGTGTCTTTAAGTGTCTTTAATCACACTTGGTTCTTCACACTGTCACTCATGTTCGTGACTGTGTACTAATATTGTGAATATTCTTTATAAGGAAACTTAAATTAATCGCGAAGTCTATTTTAATTATTTTGAGTTAATCTCACTCACTGTTTTTATTTTATTTCCTTGTTTTAATGAAGTTTAAAACTGTTGAAAATGTCGACAAAGAAGTGTTGGTACCGAGAAATGACGATTCTGAAGTGGAACTGAACACGCTACTTGCAAGCGTTATCACTATTCTTTTTCGCATAAGTAAATGCTCATTATTGCTTGCGTTCTTGGATCTGAACTTTGTGTTCCATTAAAATGAACTGGTCGGGAGATTTTGTGCTCCCGATTTTGTAGGGTATAAATATTTTATTTATCCACAAAACCAATGACAATGAACCACTCACGCTAATAATTGCGTAGAAGAAGTTTCACGTAAGCTGGTTGAAAATATGGGTGATAACACACGTTGACCCCTCCTAATACAGTTCCACGCTCCGTTTCTTGGTCAGTACTTCCTCACCAAGTTCTCGCAGTGTGTTTGTGATAACCGGAAGGGTGTAATTGGCGTGCACGTAGAAGAACACTTCCCTAACTCCCAACCGTGTATTTGTGCCAAACTTCACGAAATTCACAAAACTTGTCATTTATGGAGTAGGTCTACCCACCAATCCATTCTACTTGAGGAATAGTCCACAAATTTGAAATTGAAAATGAAGCTAAAAAATTCTCAAGTAGTGTACCCCTTCTTGAAGTTACTCACTTCTCTGACTGTCGTGTACAGTCTTTGAGTTTCCGATTACTTAGTGTCGTTACCCCAAATCCTTCAGAACTGGCTCTTTATCGTCCCCCTAATCATTATTTATTTAATGTCCATCCAATTCAGTTTCACAATGGCTTTTTCTTTTTTAGACACAATTTCTCATCTACTGCCCTTATTTCTTATTCTATCCATTAAAGTTCAAGTGCGTAATGACATGCGAATGTGTTCCACCTCAACTTGACTTTCCGGATTATTCTGTAAACTTTTACTAGCTCTGTTTTGAGTAGTTTACTTAGGAAGTGCTAAAACTGCGGGTGCCTTTGACGATATAATTGTTGTTTACAATTTTTTATTTAGCGTTGAGCGCAATGTTTCACGCACGGTTCCTAGCTTCGTTTTATGTCTTGCATAGGTACATTTGTTACAAGTTAAATGAGTTGATAAGTTACTTTCTGATCAACATCTGACAAGATTTAACTCGCGATTTCACCAATCTGTGAGTCGAAATATTGAACAATAGTTTCTTATTTTACTTGGTTCAGATCGTTGACTTTAAGAGGTAAGCTTATCTCAACATTTTCTACTTGCCCCGTTGTTTATTAATCACTTACAATACCTGGTTGACGCCCAGGTCTCGACGTCGAGGGGACAATCCAGGAATTCTGTCTTTTTAGGGTTGATCAGACCTTTGCATGAAAAAGACAAAACCTGGAGTCACCTTCGAAATCGGGTGTGCTGCAACATTGATTCCTTAAAACAACTTAAACATTAAAGATTAGTTTCATACTTTTAAATGGATTGTGATGAGAGTAGCTAATTCTCTGGTTCAAATTTACTTTCACTTAACCTTATTCATTTTTTTCCTATTTTGCTTTCCTTGTAATCTGCCATTTGACTTTAAAGTTCAGGGAAGGCATTGATTAACTAACTCAGGGTTAACTGCCATTTAACTAAATTAGTTCAGGGAAGGCATTGGTAAAACCACCTGACTTCTCTTCTAGAGGCATCTCCTATCCTACACTTGTCTGGCTATAGGGGGAATTAATACTAAAACAAACTGCTATACGTACCTAATTGTTTGGTCAGAACTAAATTAGAGTATGCACTGTTAGTAGTGACTAAAATGCTAACTTGTCATTTTCGCAGAATTTTTTATACTGCTAGTTTCCATTATTCATGTGCCTATTTTTTGCAAGTTCAATCTCGTAAAATTATCGAGGTATTTTACGTATTTAATCTTACAAGTCCCAATTTTCTGGGTCGTTATTTCCACTATTTATGTGTCGGGTAGCTCGACTACCTGGGATGGGTTTTTAAGTAACTCGTTTTATATCTCCATTGGGGAAGCGCACAGTAGCCTCCTCGGTGGGGGGACACTGTGTGATTTATATCAAAGGGGGCATCAATGACTCCTTTCCTCTAATTGTCTTCTTGTTTACAAGCATCTCTTACTTGCTTCTCTTGAATCTTTTTACATTTACTTTCCCTTATAATAGCTCTATATTCTCTTAAGAGGATGGGTAGTAGCGAAAATTTAAAAACCCCGCGAAAAAAAGGTTTTTTCGTGATATCTCGAGAACGACGGGAAAATATCTTAAACTGATTCTAGACCGAATTGTGGTTTTGTTAGAACTATATAATGCAAGAAAAACATTGTAATGTGATGGTAATTAAGTTTTAATTAGAAATTTAATTAATTAAAAAGCATATTTAAACATAACCAACACCAATTATTATATTTGAATATTTTTCTTGCATTATATAGTTCTAACAAAACCACAATTCGGTCTAGAATCCGTTTTTAGATATTTTGCATCGTTCTCGAGATATCACGAAAAAACTGTAATTTCGCGTAGTTTTAATTTCGCGAGTATCCCATCCTCTTAACTCCCTAGCATAATATACCCATGCTATCCAAGCTATAGTAATGATTACACCGAATATACCAAAGTAAAGCAGCTATATCTAAAGCGAGGTATTCCCCGGGGTAAGTTTTCCCCTCCTTTAACTGTACCAAGTGGCATAGCCGTTGCAATAGCTATCCTGGGGTGCCGTTTCCATACAAATATCATCCCAATGGTAAGTGCTGTGTTCCATACATAAATCCAACTGGTGTGTTTGGTGGTGTGTTCCACGATCTTCGTTATTGTCTCAGGACCTATTCCTGATTGTTCTACTTCAACAATTTCTGGTGGGGTTAGATTTAGAAACGGAATTTGCCACGTCCAATTGTGGTTTAAACATTCTGTCAAGTTAGTAAACACTGGCATTGCATCTTGTTTGGTGGGTGATATTTTCAATTTATGCAATTTTGACCATGATGCAGGTATTACATGAGTAGCTGAAATAAATGATTTTTCAGTACCGCACGGGTATTGTGGAGAGATTTCTAAATCCTCCCCTATTTTTACTCCGCATCTACAGGGAATGTGCAATTGCAAGGCCCCTGGTTGATCTTTCAATGGATTGTCAAAAGTGGTAATGTTTCCTTCGCAATTGAAAATAATCGGCTCTACTGGATGCGTGATTACATATGTTTCGAAGGCTATTTCACTAATTGACAGTGCATTCCCGGGTTGACATTGAAACACGCAATACTTGCTGAGTTCAGATATGGTTGCACCTGTGAACATTCGTAATGGGCAGACTGGGCCTTGTTCAGTATCTGAGGTGTACCTGGGTATGTAACATAATCCGTCCTCATAAGGTCGGCAATTTGCTAAAGCTGTACCCGCAATTGTTTTTAGTTTGTCTCCTGACACTGCTAAGTACGTGGTATCGTGCATAATTATGCAGGTATCGTTTTTCCATGCGAATGGAGTTGTAATCATTTCATATAAATCCCATGGTAATCCATTTGACCTAATTGGAACTTTTATGTTTACAATGATTCTACTCTTATCCATGATGCAATTAGTAATTTTAAGTTTAAGGTAATTTGATGCCTTACTTGGAGGTATCACCACTTCGTAGCCATCTTCCTTTAAATTTTCATTTAATTTTCGCTAGACTTTTGTGAACACAGAAAGTGGTATCATATCATATTAGTAGGTAATAAATTACCTCTACAATGATTTATTATCTCCCTTCGTTGCAACAGTTCTATGGTTTGTAGTTCGATTTTACTATCCTGAAGTACATCTTGAATTACTGTAAGCAAGGTGTGGTCCATGGCTTCTTGTAGGGTGGTAGTAACTTGATACAGATTTCTGAATTGACCGCGAATTTCCTGGAAGACTCTGGTTGTTTTTGCGTTGTATTCCGCAAACGCTTTATTTGTGTCGTTTATCCATTTATAGTCGCTTCTAAGTGCGCTACGTAATTTGTCAACTTGCTCTTTAACCCCATTATTATCTTCAATTAGACTATCTAAACTGCTTTGAGTGGCCACACTGCAACACCAATTGAGAGCATTGGCGATGAAATCAATGCCCCTACGCTTCCTTCCTGTATTTCTGAAAATCCTAGTTTCCTCCTCTAACGCGGTTGATGCGTTTATCATTTTTTCTTGTATTTGAATTTGCAACTTTTGCACGAGACTCATTATTTGACAGTATTCCTTGTGTGTAGTGTTAACTGGACATTGAAGACCCATGGAATTTGGTGCAACCCCATCATAGGGCAACCATCTCATTTCATAAGTTATGGGAATACTAGATTCATATCCAACGCTACTGGGTAATTGTTTCCAATAAACACCTGCTACCACCTTTACCGCATACTGGCCCGTCGCGGACTCCGCGTCCCTCACCACGTGCATGCCCCACACTAGGCATCCCAGCAACAGGAACACCTTCCCCATTTGAGAACTTCTTTTCTCAACCTACCAAGTACAAGAAATGTGTGGCTTAGGAACAATCTTCCTCTGTGCTACACAACATGTACATCATTTGCTACTTATTCTAACTAGGTTTAACCCCTTTTTCTTTTTCTTTTCCTTATGTTTTCTGGTTGCCTATTTCTATTTATGCTATAATTACTAATTACCCTGTTACCTTTATAATCTAATTATTCTATTAATAACCTTGTTACCTTATTTACATCATAGTTATCTTACTTCTGCTGGGGGGTGGTAACAAGTCTGGAGTTAGGGGGGTGAAGAGGAGCTGCCACCACTCAACGGGTTTAAGACGTCTTGTTGAGAGAGACGGACGGGGTAGTTGGGGCCATGGATGAGGGGTTGAGAGGGAGCGTGGGAACTTTACCTTACTGAGTAGGGTCGGGGCTTAATGCAATAATCCTGAGTCTAAAATATCCTCCTTATTTAGTTCTCTGGAGACTTGAAGATACAGAATTATGGGCTAAGTCCGAGGTAATCAGGGTTGGAGGGTTAATTACAATGTGGGCGAGTTTTGTAGGGTGGGACATGCTTAGGGTGCGATAACCATCATTGGAATATAAAACTTGACAAACACGTAAAGTACTTGAAAACCCTGCCCACTACCTTACGTCACTGACTCATGGGCTTCGCCTACCAAGTCATGGTGTGTCTTGTTGACGTTGTAGAAAATATATGAGTGGTGTCGTTATTTTCTGGGGGGTCTAGTTCCTTCTAGTGGCATCGTTATTGCTCTTAATGAATGGAGCTGTGTTTGGAAGGATAGAGTGAACCTTTAGGCGGCTTCCGTTCTAATTGTAACATTAGGTGGACACTCTCTAAGCTACTCTGAAAAATATTTAGTATTATTCTAATAACGCGCCGGCGGTCCTTTGATTAAGTTTGGTCGCCGTCACCGCTAGAAATAAAAGAATAGTCTTTATTGGCAACTTTCATTCATATCTGAACTGCGAGCGTCTAGCGTCCCTTGCGACAAAGACTCAACACCGGATTTCGGCAGAGTGCATTTATCAAATGAGAATGGCTGCTTATTTTAGATTATTGTGTTAAGCCAAGAGCAGAGTGGGATATCGCTATGCATAAACAGTAATGCAGTATCCTCATATGGCAAGTGTCAAGAATGTAAAAATAAAAGGAAAAAAAAATAAGTAATATAAGAAATGTTTTGTGCATAAACCAGTTGGCTGCTAATAGTGTGCAAAACTGAATGCATATGCTCAAACTAGTTGCACCTTGGCGAAGGCCAGTCCTGTGTGCGAAACACAACACACGCACATTCTTCGTCATTAACCTTGATCAGCCAGTTGCTATTACGCTGATTAGGCTAGGTAGGAAATCCTAAGACGAGCTAGCCTGGCCAACTATCACTATCTAGCTCTGTGACCTTGTGTAGCACATTATGTGGTTTGTTAATATTGTATCGAATTGCATGTGTAGCTATGTTTCACTCGTTAAACATATGCCTTTCGTTACACTACCCTCCTCCGCAAGCGCGCGCGCCCCCTGGCCGCGAAAACTTAACCCCTGGTAAGGGTAAGTCAATGTACAGTCAACTAGTGCATCACAAAGTGAAACGTAATAAAAGCAAGATTCCCCACCATGTCCCGTTTAAAACCGAAAGTTATAGTATAAGTAAATCTACTATTGTATCCTTCGCCAAAAAGTTTTAATCCATAAGATACACAAATAATTAAGTTGTACATCAACCAAATTTACAGACATAACACCAATACCGCATCATTTTAGCTAGCTTCATAAAACAATACCAACGTTATAACTAACATATAAAAATACATGTTGGTTATTCTAGAACTAAGAATGACTCAAAGTGAACAAAACTGAAAAACACAAAAGTGAAACTAGTCTCACGACAAATGTGGTCGTTCCACATAACTGAAAAGTAAATCTAAAGTACCCAAATTATTTATACAAGGGTTTAAAAATTTATACCTGTAACGTTAGAATAGAAAAGGTTCATAAAATCTCATAAAATTGTTCAAGTTCCACTCACGATTTTGCTCTTTGGCGAGAAACACTTCATACCTCCAGGAATCTCTTCTTGCTCCCAATATCGGAAACATACGCGGGAGAGCCACCCGTGGCTACCCTTGTCCTGGGGCCCCCAATAGGTGCAACATAGGGCACAGACGACATCCGGATTGATCCGGGTGGGCCGAAACTACTGGGCTTACAACGGTCATCTCGGTGTCCGGCGAGGTTCTTTCCAGTGGGGATCGTGTCCCGTCTGCCGAGGTGGTGGGTGATAGTCTGGTGTCATGGGGTTTCCTCCATCTCTAGGAGGATTGTCTTCCATCTCTACTGGAACGATTTGTTGGGAATCCGGGGTGTCGTAGTCGGCGTTGGCGGCTGCAGCGCGGTTTCCGAGACCGCTCTTGCTGCGCTGGCCAACACCCTCCAATCCCATTGGTACAGGAACGGAGTTCATTGGTCGGTCCAGCATCTCCTTTATATGGTTTAGGTTAGGGGGTCTTCTTTGGGATGGTGATTTTGGATTTGGCCTTATAAGGTCCAATCCGCTTCTGCTCCGGGATAAGATCGTTTGGTTGTCTGGTGGGGACTTGAACGGGTGCGGACATTGGACGACCCCAACCCTTTGGACCATGTTCAGGTCAGTGGTCGGCCATCCGAAATTGGTTTGGTTGTGAGTGTAGACCTGACGGTCGGCCAAAATGGGTTTTTGGACCTCGGTCATGCCGGCATGCGCGCCACGCTTGTGGTGAGAGGAGCGTCACCAAATCCGGTGAAGAAAGTTTTGCACTTCGTATGTTGCAGGGGGGGACTGGTGGTAGGGTGGGGTGTGCGTTGGACACGGGTGGTGTTTGTGGGATCTCTCTACCTCGCCATAGTGCCAAAATGGCAGGTTAGCCCGCGGGAACAGGATTCCTTAGGGGTCGAGGTGACTTGGTCGAACAGGTCAAGGAAAGGAGCGTACGTGTCCAGGCGGCCATTCTCAATTGTGTAGTGGGCCCAGCAACCCAGTTCTCTCTGTCCTGATAGTCGTCGCCTGGATGATTGAACGGGGGCTCCCCATCCTCTGGCAATGGGGATGAGGGTCCGTGGGATCTCTTTGCGAGGTTCGGTCGGTATCAGCCGGTAATGGGTACGCAGGGCAGGCATGGCACTGTCCTTTTGGACGGGCGAAATCCCGCACTGGGTCCGGCGCCGTCCCCGTGGCTTCAAGGCATGCCCCCCCGTGATGTGGTTGCCTCGTACTGTTGACCCGGAAAGCCCCTGCCGTGGATCGTTGAAGGGGTTCTGGGTAATCGTGAGCGGGGTCGGAATGGTTATGATGATGTTATCTCCCTCTGAGACAGCACGTGGTAAGGTGGCGTTGTCGCCGCTACTTGTCGTATAAAATATTCTTCCCTGTCCATTTTCCTACATAGACAAATTGAATTTGATTATTATTACAATTTTTTACAAACAGACACATCACTGTTAATTTTGGGTTGGGAAGGAATTTTATTTCCTTTCGTTTTCATACGAAGCTAGTTGTAGTTTCTTCCAAGGGTGGAGGAGGTGGCAGCCCTCGGGTGATACATGTAGCCATCTGACCTTCATTCAACAGGGTGGTGGCGGTTCAGGCACCAATCCCTCATTGCCTGTTAGTGGGATTTTTACTCTAAACGCCTATGGGTTTTCTACACGAGTGTGAATAAATTGTATTTGGTCTAGTTAGAACTGCCCCGGGGTAATTAAAGGGTTTGTCTTCTCGTCTAACTAGAGTTTCAGTGTATGAGTGTGCAATTATAAGGCGCCGGCTCGCCCTTTATTGAGATTTTTTCATCCCTTTCCAATTATCTCAATATACTTCCCTCGACTTATTATATTATACGTGTAAAGGATTCCAAAGTATTCGTGGCTAACAATATAAGTGTAAATTATTTCTTCGTGACGAGGTGTTTAAATCCAGCTCATGGTTCCTCCCATCTTCGCCCGTACTCCGTTTATTTATCATGCATTACTAAGGTACCTAATCGGAATCCTCATTATAATTTCTTTAAATAACAGAGTCGGTTATTAAGTGTCCTAAAGTAATTTGATACATTCTTAATTCACATTTCGTCCTTCTTTGTAAAATAACGGCGCATCCTTGATAGGAATGGTACTGTTTCCAATGAATAATTGTGCAATTACAACCAAGTCTTGAAGTATTTGCCGTCTAATGTTCCTTTTCTTCCATGCTTATTAATCTGTTTTTGGAGCAGTTAATCCGACTTGTTAAAGATTTCGTAGGAGTACTACTCCTGTGCGTGATATGGGATAGGCTCTTATGCGTCTACTTGAGCTAGACATCTTGTGGGGCATTTTTGCTCCAAGACTTACTGAGACCTCATGTACTAGTAAATCTATACATGTCTTTTACAGAGTTTATATTGAAAATTCTAAATTTTTTGCAAAAGACAAAGGTTTTTTTATTCGGATGGCACTCTGGTCGCGTTAACATCTGTAGATCGCGCGTTTTTGTATATTTATAGTTGCGATTCTATTATCCATGTGTTTTAAAACCATACATTTTTGTTCAAAGTAATTTACAGGATTGGTTTCTAAATCGCATCACTTGAATTTAGATAGGGTTCAAAGTTAATATAGGGTATAAACAATTTCATGATATTTCATTCTTAGAGTAAATACTTTAACTACTGGTAATGAATAGTAAGTTTGCCAATGACGTAAAAGTTTATACGCCAAGAATGACCATTTGAAGTTATTTGTTCAATATTATCGCGTATCCATGCTTGTAACGCGTCTGGAGACACTATATTTGGGTGAATGTATTGGCTATCAACCCTGGTAAATTGATAGCTAATTCTTGAGTGCCATTATGGTAGATAATGGTCTTTCACAAGTGGTTTCACTAAATATTTCATTTAGAATCATTATATGCAAGGGTATCCTCTGTTTCCCTAGACCTTCGAAATTAAGAAATAGACTGCTTAAGGTTTGGCTCTTTGGTTGGATAGTACCCAGGTGAATATAATTCCCGGCTGCGATTGATTCTAATTATCCTCATTTTTCTTTCGAGAACCTGAGGTTTCCTTGATCCCATTGAATCCTAGCTCAGATTACATATGGTTCACTTGGCAGCCACTTTACTTGTCATCATTACCCTGGTTCTAGAACTCGAGCGGGTACATTTTATTTTAATAACATTGGGTTGCATTGTTGTCTGCAACTACATCAGGTACTTTCCTTAATGGTTACCCCTGTGATTATTCTTATCCCTTCTTTTCTTGATTGGGTGCTGTCAACAAAGCACACAGGCTCGTGGTGCCCAATCGCAATATTTAATGTTATCAGTTTTTTAAGGATGGGTGGTTTGTCTTATAGCTATCAATACACTTAAACTTAACCTTACAAACTTTTCGTTTTTGGCTTATAATTTGTCAGATTTCCTCAACACGTTGATCCGGATATATATTTTTCATATTCTTTAATAATGGCTAAAGCCGGGTTGAAAACCCAAAGACTCTTTGGTTTTCACAAGTAAATCAAGAGTCTCTCTGGCTTCTGTTTAAAACTAAAACACACTCTCCTGCAGATGCTTCCTATCAGACCGCTAAAAGTATATGTGCTGTTATTGAAACTGCTAGTATCATTTGAGAAAATTTTCAATTAGAATCATAAATCATTCAAATTGAGCTAAATTATAGGTAAATTACTAACTTCGAGCTGGTAAGCTGAGAAAATAGGAACGGTTTTGACGTTCTCCCTTCAACAGACAAGGAAACTGTGGAGCATCTGTCAAGCAACCCGTTCAAACAGGCCCCAATAACCGTACGAGTCTAAGGCTTTAAGCTTTGTCAGACGATTTACTTTGTATTTCGTAATTATTACTGGAAATAATCGCGTTTACATCGTTTCTGTGTGTTGACATGGTTTGAAAAGCTGTTCCTATACCTATAAGGGTATCTTTAAATGACAGTGAGTCCTTTCCGCAAAGGTAACTACGCGTTTCAGCAAATGTTAACAGTCTGGTGTTTTGGCAATAACTGAGTATGGGATCCCTACTCAAATTATGGTCTTGAGAAACACACCATCACTGAGGTTATTGCTGGAAAGTACTCATACTGTCCTGGTTGACCAATGAGGTGCTTTCCTCATGTCTTTATTTGTTTAATTTCTAATTACTGAGTACCAAGGGTAAATCCTGTGCAATTTTTTAAGCTTCCGATTTACCATTACGTCCAAACTTCTTATTGGTAAACACAACTCTATCTAGTATCGTACATACCTTGGCCATGCTCTTATGAAGTAGAGTCGCTACTTATGGTGTGTAAATTCTCATACTTCCTATTATGGATTCAAAATTCATCACCTTCCTCTTATACCTATCTCTTAGCAACTGATAATGTGGTATAGCATTTCATAATGGGTGCTCTAGAGATTGACTAAAGTTGGATTTTTATCAATTCCAATGATGGACTTATTTTCATCTTTAGCCATCAAAGAACTCTCAGCTAACCATTGTTGGGGCTCATGATTTTTGACTTCAGTAAAATCATGGATTGGGAAAAACAATTACGAAAGCGTTTGGAGTTCTACTACGAGGTCTCTCACTTCTGGGCCACTTATATTGTCGAATTATGCATAATCTCAGTGAATATTCGCTTGGTTAATTCGTCTTGTTTATGCTATATTAGCTTATTAATCCTGTTGCAAAAGAACCATCGACGGATGTGGTATCATTGAGAACACCCAAGTCGTTGCCTAATTAGGGGGCTATATTTGAAATAAAAGTCATCAGTGTTTGGATGATGCACTTTGCTATCCTTTAGCTCAAAGCCCAATTAGTGACGATCCGCTCGTCATCAAAAGATGAAAAACAGCGCTTCTATTAGAATATTTTATGAGCTTTCACTCTACGGCGTTGGGATTATTTTGGGGGATCGGTCACAATCCGCCTACCAATTGCAGAATCCCTTTGATTTCGCCGACCTAAGTGTGGTATTGTTGACGCTGTCTGTCACGTGATACATATATTAACACATCCTTTGCAGACTGTACTGATTGCATTCATTGAGCTGACTCTCTGGTATTTGACCCAAATATTAACCAGCAAACTATTAACAGCTTCCTTTTTGAGATTTATTAGTATGCGAGATGTTTAGTAAGAGTGCATCTAATGAACTTTATGCAACTCTCATCATATACGTCCTATAGTACTAACCCTGTAAGATTCTTATGACAAATTTTTATGTGTTTTTTGTATTATGTTCAATACTCGGTCCATTCGAAATTTCGTTATATTATCACTCTTGTTAGAAAACAGAGAAAGAAGAGAATGCCTCTTAACAAATCTTTGTATTTGAATGAACCAATGATTCACAGGAACACAGTAGATGCATTTAGCGCACTCAAGGAGGCTATGTGGCAACTTTGTGTTGTAGAATATGATGGCATCACACAGATCCCTAAATAATCTAATGCAGTTTGCCATGTCGTATCAATGGTGTGCACCATGGTCCTCTGATTCCCAGACTGCTTACCAAAACCAACTGTTTTCCGCACTGCCGTTTTTTTGGGTTGCTTTTATTTCATTATATGTTTAAGAATTGCTCAATTACCTTCAATCGTATCTTCCTTAAAGCGGGATTTGTGATTTATTATTCCTCATAATTAATTTTGCCTGATCCCAGATTTTATTTTACACCAACATGTTGAAAACCTTTGAAATTGCGAGTGGCAATGACTTTCTTTCTTGTCGCTAACGTAGATAATGGTCACCTATTTCTCCATGGAAATTCAGTTTTTACCCTTCCTTAAGGATAAAATAGTTCCTTTTCCTCTAGTGCTTTGATTCTTACCAATGTCCTACTGGGGGAAAGACATATACGGCATCACCTCATTTTCAATAAATGATAGTTTTTTTGGCGTTTAGTCAAGCATTCAGTGTGAGACAGGCATTTGTTAGAGGTGTCCACCACTGAGTGGTTGTTATTTAACATAGCATGGGGTTGAACCCGTATATCTAGATTTTGATACTCTTACAACACACACATGTGTCCTATCTTCCGTCCTACTTACTCTAGATGTTGTCAGAATCGTAAATCTACTGGTATTGCCGTTTCAAGTCAGCAAGAGATTACAGTATGGGTTATGTACTGTGTGGTTTCCATTTACCACTTTGCCAAGGTTTTGATTATTTGTTAACTGTGAACTTACCCCGGATTCGTAAGACTATTTCCACAATTATTCGGTTATAAAGAATCAAAATTACCCTCTGATTTACTTATACGTGAAGCAGCTCATTTATTATGCGTTCACTTTCTTATGGGTTAAAAATTCTAACTCCTTAAGCATCCTTAATATTACGTTTCGATTACTAAGTATTTTTCTCCCAATTTCCCGTGACACATGTGTATTTGTTAGCATTCTATTTGTTGAGTTGTTGCCGCTTTTATGGCTGGACGTATCATCGTACGAATTGAGAATTTTTAAATGTGCCCTAATCACTAATGACATTCCAAGTCTTATGGTATAAACCGTTTTTTTTTCGCACCATACGGGTTGAAAGATAACTGTTAGTAAATGTTTCCTTTCGGTTAAACATCAATTATTTCAATATCATTTCCATTTTTTCGTGAAATTGATGTTGAAACCTCCTCGCAGCATATCCCTATATCTGGGGTGTCTTTAAGTGTCTTTAATCACACTTGGTTCTTCACCTGTCACTCATTGCGTGACTGTGTACTAATATTGTGAATATTCTTTATATATGAAACTAAATTAAATCGCGAAGTCGTATTTTAATTATTTTTGAGTTATCTCACTCACTGTTTTTATTTTAATTTTCCTTGTTTTAATTTAAGTTTAAAACTTTGAAAAATGTCGACAAAGAAGTGTTGACCGGGGAGAAATGACGATTCTGAAGTGAACTGACAGCACGCTCCTTGCATAAGCGTTATCAACCTATATCTTTTTCGCATAAGTATGCTCATTATTGCTTGCGTTCTTGGATCTTGAACTTTTTGTTCCATTAAAATACTGTTTCGGGAGATTTGTGCTCTCCATTTTTGTAGTGGTATAATATTTTTATTTATCCACCAAACCAATGACAATGAACCACTCACACGCTAAATAATTGGCGTAGAGAAGTTTTCACGTAAGCTGGTTGAAAAATATGGTGATACACACTTTTGACCCCATCCTAATACAGTTTCCATTTCCACTCTCCGTTTCTTGGTCGTACTTCCTCCCAAGTTTCTCTCAGTTGTGTTTTGTGATAACCGAAGGGTGTAATTGGCGTCACGTAGAGACACTTCCTAACCTCCCAACCGGTATTTGTGCCACTTCACGAAATTACAAAACTTGTCATTTATGGAGTAGGTCTACCCACCAATCCATTCACTTGAGGAATAGTCCACAAATTTGAACTTGAAAATGAAGCTAAAAATTCTCAAGTAGTGTACCCGTCTTGAAGTTAACTCACTTCTCTGACTGTCGTGTACGTCTTTGAGTTCCCGATTACTTATTGTCGTTACCATCCAATCCTCCAGAACTGGCTCTTTAAATCGTCCCCCTAATCATTATTATTTTAATGTCCGATCCATTCAGTATTCATCAATGCTTTTTTTTTTAGACACAATTTCTCATCTACTGCCTTATTTCTTATTTCTAATCCATTAAAGTTCAAGTGCGTATGACATGCAATGTGTCCACCTACAACTTGACTTTCCGGATTATTCTGTAACTTTTACTAGCTCTGTTTTGATATTTACTTAGGATTGCTAAAACTTGCGGGTGCCTTTGAGGACGATATACTTGTTGTTTACATTTTTTAATTTGCGTTGAGCGGCATGTTTCACGCGACCGTTTTCCTAGCTTCGTTTAATTCTTGCTAGGTACATTTGTTACAAGTTACATGAGTTGATAAGTTACTTTCTGATCAACATCTGACAAGATTTCCCTTCGCGATTTCACCCAATCTGTGAGTCGAAATATTGAACAATAGTTTCTTATTTTACTTGGTTCAGATCGTGAACTTTAAAGGTAAGCTTATCTCAACATTTTTCTACTTGCCCCGTTTGTTTATTAATCACTTACATACCTGTTGACGCCCATGGTCTCGACGTCGAGGGACAATCCAGGAATTCTGTCCTTTTTAGGGTTGATCCTACCTTTGCATGAAAAGACAAAACCTGGAGTCACCTTCGAAATCGGGTGTGGCTTGCAACATGATTCCTTAAACACTTAAACATTAAAGATTGTTTCATACTTTTAAATGGGATTGTATGAGAGTACTATTTCTCTGGTTCAAATTTACTTCACTTAACTTATTCATTTCTTTTCCTATTTTACTTTTCCTTATAATCTGCCATTTGACCTTTAAACGTTCATTGGAAGGCATTGATAACTAACTCAGGGTTAAACTGCATTTAACTAAATTTAGTTCAGGAAGGCTTGGTAAACCACCTGACTTTTTCCTTCTAGAGCATCTCCTATCCTACACTTGTCTGGCTATAGTGGGATAATAACTAAAACAAACTGCTATATACGTACCTATTGTTTGTCAGAACTAATTATGATTATGCACTGTAGTAGTGACTAAATGCTAACTTGTCATTTTCGGCAGATTTTTTACACTGCTAGTTTCCATATTCATGTGCCTATTTTTTGGCAAGTTCAATCTCGTAAAATTATCGGAGGTATTTACGTATTTAATCTTACAAAGTCCCAATTTTCTTGGGTGTTTTTCCACTATTTATTGTGTCGGTAGCTCGACTACCTGGGATGTTTATAAGTACTCTCGTTTTATATCTCCATTGGAGAAGCGCACAGTAGCCTCCTCGGGGGGTGACACTGTGTGTATTTATATCAGGGGTCCTCAATGACTCCATTTCTCTGAATTGTCTTCTTGTTTCACAAGGCATCTCTTACTTGCTTCTCTTGATCTTTTTACATTTACTTTCCCTTATATAAGACTCTATATTCTCTTAAGAGGATGGGAATAGTAGCGATTAAACCACGTCGAAAATAAGGTTTTTTCGTGATATCTCGAGAACGACGCAAACTATCTTTAAACTGATTCTAACCGAATTGTGGTTTTGTTAGAACTATATAATGCAAAGAAAACCATTGTAATGTGATGAATTAAGTTTTGAATATAGAAATTTATTAATTAATGCATATTTTTAAACATTTAACCACACAATTTATTATATTTGAATATTTTTCTTGCATTTATATAGTTCTAACAAACCACAATTCGGTCTAGAATCCGTTTTTTTTAGATATTTTGCGATCGTACTAGAGATATCACGGAAAAAACTGTAATTTCGCGTAGTTTTAATTTCGCGAGTATCCATCCTCTAACTCCCTAGGCATGATATACCATGCTCTCCAAGCTATAGTAATGATTACACCGAATATAACCAAAGTAAAGCAGCTATAATCTAAAGCGAGGTATTCCCCGTGGGTAGTTCCTCTCGCTTTAACTGTACCAAGTGGCTAGCTTAGGTGCATATAGGCTATCCTGGGGTGCCGTTTCCATACAAATATCATCCAATGGTAGTGCTGTGTTCCACACATAATCCAACTGGTTGTTTGTGGTGTGTTCCACGATCTTCCGTTATTGTCTCAAGACCTATTCCTGATTTTCTACTCTTCAACATTTCTGGTGGGGTTAGATGTAAAAAAGCGAATTTGCCACATCGTCCAATTGTGGTTTAAAACATTCTGTCAAGTTAGTAACACTGGCATTGTCATCTTGTTTGGTGGGTGTATTTTCAATTTATGGCAATTTTTGACAATGACTGCAGGTATTACATGAGTAAGACTGAATAAATGATTTTTCAGTACCGCACGGTATGTGGAGAGATTTTCTAAATCCTCCCCTACTTTTACTCCGCATCTACAGGGAATTTGCAATTGCAAGCCCCTGGTTGATCTTCAATGGATTGGTCAAAAGTGGTAATGTTTTCCTTCGCATTGAAAATAATCGGCTCTACTGGATGCGTGATTACAATATGTTTCGAAGGCTTATTTCACTAATTGACAGTCCCTTTCCCCGGTTGACATTGAAACACGCATACTTGCTGAGTTTCGATATGGTTGCACCTGTGAAATTCGTAATTGGCAGACTGGGCCTTGTTCGTATCTGGTGTACCCTGGGTATGTACATAATCCTCCTCATAAGGTCTGCAATTTGCTAAAGCGTACCCGCAATTGTTTTTAGTTTGTCTCCTGACACTGCTAGTACGTTGGTATCGTGCATAATATGCAGGTATCGTTTTCCATGCGAATGGAGTTGTAATTATTTTCATATAAATCCCATTTAATCCATGTTGACCTAATTTGGAACTTTTATGTTTTACAATGATTCTACTCTTATCCATGATGCAATTATAATTTTAAGTTTAAAGTAATTTGATGCCTTACTTGGAGGTATCAACCACTTCGTACCATCTTCCCTTTAAATTTCATTTATTTTCGCAAATCTTTGTGGAACACAGAAGTTGTTATCATATCATTATTACGTAGGTAATAAATATTACTCTACAATGATTTATTATCTCCCTCGTTGCAACAGTTCTAAGGTTTTGTAGTTCGATTTTACGTATCCTGAAGTAACTCTTGAATTATGTGAGCGGTGTGTCCATGCTTCTTGTAGGGTGTTAGTAACTTTGATACGATTTCTGAATTGACCGGCGAATTTCCTGGAAGACTCTGGTTTGTTTGTTGCGGTTTATATTCCGCAACGCTTTATTGGTGTCGTTACCATTTATATCGCTTCTAATGCGCTATGCAGTTATTTGTTCCAACTTGCTCTGTCACCCCATTATTATCTTCAATTTAGACATCTAACTGCTTTTGAGTGGCCAGCACTGCAACACCAATTGAGAGCATTGTGCAATGTAAATCAATGCCCTATGTCTTCTTCTGTATTTCTGAAATCCTGTTTCCTCCTCTAAACTCGTTGATGCGTTTAAACATTTTTTTCTTGGTATTTGGCAATTTGCAACTTTTGCACGAGACTCATTATTTGACAGTATTCCTTGTGTTAGTGTAACTGGACATTGAAAGACCCTGGAATTTGGTGCACCCCATCATAGGCAACCATCTCATTTCATACGTTATGGGAATACTAGATTCATATCCAACGCTACTGGGTATTGTTTCCAATAAACCCTGCTAACCTCACCTTTATCGCTACTGTCCCGGCGCGGACTCCGCGCCTCCGTCACGTGCATGCCACACTATGCATCCGTCAGCAACAGGAACACCTTCCCCATTTGAGACTCTTTTCACTCTCAACCTACCAAGTACACAAAGAAATGTGTGGCTTAGGAACAATCTGCCTCTGTAGCTACACAACATGTACATCTTTGCTCTTATTCTACTAGGTTTAACCCCCTTTTTTTTTTTCTTTTCCTTATTGTTTTCTGGTTGCCTATTTCTTTTATGCTATAACTTACTAAAATTACCCTGATTCCCTTTATACTCTAATTATTCTATTTATAACCTTGTTACTTTATTTTGACATCATAGTTTATCTTACTTCTGCTGGGGGGTGGTAACAAGTCTGGAGTTAGGGGGTGGAAGAGGGAGCTGCCACGCACTCAACGGGTTTAAGACGTCTTGTTGAAGAGACGGACGGGTATTGGGGCCATGGATGAGGGCTTGAGAGGGAGGCGTGGAACTGAACCTTACTGTTAGTGGTCGGGGCTTAATGTCAATAATCTGAGTCTAAATATATCCTCCTTTAATTTAGTTCTTCTGGAGACTTGAAGTATACAGAATGTACTGACTAAGTCCGAGGTAATCAGGGTTGGAGGGGTTTAATTACAATTTGTGGTGCGGAGTTTTGTAGGGTGGGCACATGGCTTTAGGGTGCGATAACCAGTCATTGGAATAATAACACTTGACAAACACCGTATATGGTATTTTTAGATAGTGCCAGTTGGCGCACAAAGTCAAAAACACAACGGGGATAATTAAAATAATCAGGTTGCAGTGCATAGGAGATGAGATATGTTACCCACATCTGGACTGCAGGGGTCATTGCATAAATTGTATTTTGACGCATAAGACAGTTCGTCATTCTAATGACATGTCATAGACTAAGGCTTCAATTTCCTTTGGTGGAAGCCCAAGTAATGTTCTTGATTAAGCTTATTAATTTTAGTAATTAGATCATGATATAAATTAAGTTGCCTCACTCTTATCGTAGACCTGATGACACACAGATGAAACACTTTAAACTTTATGAAAATACTCAGGCAGGACCTATAGTATGTTGTTTTAGGACACACAGTCAGGAACTAAGTAGTATAGGCGGACCTAATACTCGAACTGAATTATTTAGACCCAGGGGTCCGCTTATATACCCTAATCTGTAGGCCTAAATGTGAAGTATTGACCCATCTTCCCTAATGAAAAACGATTTTAAAAATCTAATGACTTGTTTACTTGTTACTGAGAGATCTATACTGACCTGGGGATAGAAACAACCAGAAATGGCTAATGTTGTGTAATCCAGGATGTTATTGTGACAAAAGCTAGAGTGAATTTAAATTTAAGTGTGCAAGTAATGGGAGACCATATCTAAGATGATTCCTACTTTTTATATGGATGTTTGTCTTTGATTGCTCTGAACATCCCTCGCCCCCGCGAGTTTGATGTATCCCGAAGGGGGAAGGAATCAGCAAAAATTCAGCTCAAAAGGAGAAGGGACATTGAAAAGGGCGAAAGGCACTGAGGGTAAACTACCTGTATAGAGCAGTCACACTAGCTTGCAGCTTTTTAAAGCGTGTCAGTGGCTGTCAGGCAGGCTTTCCGACTCATTACGATCGCAGAGGCCGCAACACAACGAGTATTGAGGTGACAAAAGGAAGATAGAGAGAGCAAAACCTACGGAGAAGCGAAGGTGACAGTCCAGTAAGCTTAACAGATGTAAAGAAACGAAGGTGATGCAAAAGAGTAAAACATACTCAAAAGAAAAAAAAGAGGGGGGGGAACGGAAAATCCCAAAAAACAAAACAGATAGAAAAAAAAGAAACGTGTGTCATCGCAGTCTATGATCGGTGGCGAGCTGTTCAAAAATACGCAGAAAAATAAGTCTCCAAAATCGTAATGTAAATTCAACACAAGAAGAGCTCAAATCGAAATACCGCGAAGTTATGGCAAGAAAATTAGTAAGTAAGTTCCTAAGTGAATAATGTTTTTTAAACAAAGATTAGGTAGCCTACACAGAGCGTTCCAAATGGCCTTTCGCGAGCCAATAGCGTTCTTTCTCACAATGTTTGTTTCAATCGTATGAATGAACTGCACTGGAGATTCCGGAAAAGGGGATGACAGGGGGGGGTATAGGGCTGAAAGGTTGTAGATCACATCATCCTCGTGCAGGAATTGGGAAATAGGGCCGGAAAGGCCCGTGGAGTACATCGTCCTCGTTAGAGGATCAGCCGTCCCATGGGAGCTGCCGGTGATCTCCATGGGAAACGGCTGTTAAACCACATGGGAGGGTCCATTGTGTGCCGCCGGCTAATGCTGATTTCCGGTATTTGGCCGTAGGGTGGGGTTAATCTGCCGAATGTGTTCCGCGAGAGGCTTGAGGCGGAGTACGCCGTAGGGGTGCCGGGTCGTCGCAGGTGCGTTGCTGGTGGGGAGCAGTGACTGCGACGGACCGAGGGGCGTCCGGCGAGGGGCGGATGACATTGCAGGCGAGAATCGGGTTGTGTGGTGAGAACTCCATCGATGCTGTTTCCATAGCGAGGCGTTGTACAAAAAACAGGCAGCGCAACCAGCCAACGCGACCTGTTTCGTACGCTCGAGGGTAGTTGCCCCGGGAAACGGCGTAGAGGGTGCCGATAAATAGAGGCGAGTATCTCTGAGGAAGGGATTGTCTTGAGCGTCTGACGTGCGCCGTAAGACTGGGGGGGGGGGGGGGGGGGGGGAAAAAAAAAATTTGATTGGCGTCGTGGTTGCGGCAACCGTCCCGGGGCGGTGGGATGGAATTAGATGCAGGTCATGACGCAGGTCAGGTGGTCAATGCCCATAGACCCGCAAATTGCGCAGCGACGGCAGGGCTTTTGTTGCCGTCTCGTCGCGGTCACGCCACTGTGGCCTGAAAACCAGTCCATGCATTTGATCGGTATATCCGATCGGATTCCATTCCGTATCTCCTGAGCCCAACCTAATATCCGCGGGACCACTCTGGGATGTCAGGGACATCTAAAGTTTGGCAAAAACCGAAGTTAGTTCAGACTTGTTACAAGGAATTTGCCTAAGACGCAAACTCGCATGGCAAAATCCTGAGGGGGGGGGGGGGGGTCGATTGAGTCTACTGTCCGTTAGCCAAGGCAAACACAAGTGGTTTATGTAAGTAGTGGAGAGAGTGTGTAAATTAAACGGGAAAAAACAAAAAAAAACAACTGACAATAATAACCGTTAAGCTAATTACAGAAGAGCAGGGTGAAAATCACAAAGCTGCCCAGTAGCTCATTCCAGAATTACATCGAACCAGAAACAGACATGGTCGAAACAAGTTAGTAGAAAATTGGCATTTGTTTGTCACGTAGGACTAGTAATAATAATTGAATAATTGTAATACTTGTCATTAGCTTATGACAAATATTACTGTTTGTACTGGAATGGTAACCTGATAACAGAATAATCCCAGTAGTTTCGTCACCTAGTTGGTTGTTATGATTGCGTAAATAATAGAAGTCACTGAGCACTAACCTGATTGTCAGCAATATGGCTGCACATAGACCTGAAGAATGTTAGTAGGCTTTAAGTTTTGTGCATTGTCCACTGTATGATGTTACCAGGGGGCGAAGGTCACACCGATTGTTGTTGTGTGCAGGAAGAATAGTTTAAGTTTGAATGTAGTTGGTAAGAGTGACAGATATCTTGGGTATTTTGGCACATATGGATAAACCCCTAACTTGAAATATGATATAGTTTATCTTGTCTGATCGAGAAGTTGATGTAATTCTAAACCCTATGAATACCCTAAATTGAATTATTAAATATAGTTTCCTAATTGTAACAATTAATATGTTGAACAGCGCCCTTGAAGTGTTTTCGGAGCTGTGCCTCCACTGGGAGGAGTTGTTTGTCAGCCCGTATGACCACGAGGCTGTGTTGGCGGCCTGCCTCGCGGCGCGCCGAGCCACCCACTGGGTGCGAAGCGCTGCGTCGCGGCGCCTGGGTGTTGTCTGTGACAGCGACACCGACACCGAGTAGGTGGTAAGTGTCCTTGATATATACATTTTTCTTTCATTTTTATCTTTTTCATTACTTGTTTTTGTAATTCGTTGTTGCCGTAGTCGTGTACCTAGAATAAAATTCCCAAAAACTTCCAGACTGTGTCTGAGTTTACTCGGAAAGAAGTGCATGATCAGCCTCCTTGTTGAGTTCCCATGATGGTGCACTTTTATACGAGACCTGGGTATCAATGGGTGTGTGGTTGAGATAAACACCCTGGTTAGGCCGAGAGGGGACATTCGTGCGGCGTGTGTCAGAGACGAGGTATAAGCCGGAGGCTGTGACTTGTTGTTCGTTTGATGTGTTCGCCGTGTCGTGTAATCGCACGCATTTCCCAATGCTTCAGCTTGAGCACGATTAACGTTATCAGGTGCCACTAAGCCATAGTTGTGTTGGGGAAGGCGCTTGGTGTGAGTGTGGCGCCGAGAGCACACCACACTTTGAGTGGTGCTCGATATTTCCACACCAGGACTGTAGTGCTAATAATATAATTGTGAGAATAAAAACCTCCCGCATAGTGTGTTGTCGTGTCCTCATGAACCAATTCGGAGTATTGGTTGCTCCAGGTTTTGGGCCCAAATTGTAGGGGGACAGGAGTGTCCCTGGCATGTGTTTTTTACCCAAACGGTTTAAGGATTGTATTGATTTGGTCCTTAGTACCCAGGTGCTGTCGATTGTGGGGCTGGTTGGTTAACATTAAACTCAGTACTGTGGCAGGGTGGGCACTGAAAACGAGAATCCCCGTGTAAAGTGGAGAACTACCTCCGTGGCTGCCAGAATAAAATCATCACCCAAAGCCTTGCAAGTAGGTTCTATAAGCCATAGAACCCGTTCCCGTTAGTGTAAAATGGGGATATCTACCCGTTGTTTTGTGATATCTTGCTTGGACACATTATAGTTATTGGTTCACTTTTGACTGAAAATATCCAAGTCCCCTCTTCTGGTGGCACGGATATATGACAATATCCAAAATGGGCACTAATATATTTATTGGCCAAAGGTCATGAATTACCTCCTTGTTTCCTGTATACAAACTCATACAAACCCGATGGGTGGTGCCTCTTAAGAGAGCACGCATCGGGCGCGCATATATTAATAGAGCAGTTTTGTTGAACAGAGAGCTAGATCCTGGCCGTCATCTCGACATAAATTCTCCGTCAGGAGTGACGTGAGGTAATCGTACGGCGAAAGATACCTGTACAAGCTGTGTTAGATTCTGCAGGCGTAGAATTAGAGAGTACATCTTATAGCATTCAAAATATCTATTATGTTCCTTAATAGGTAGCTGTACAAATAAACGCATTATTCCATCAACTGCTGCCATATGTACCGTAGCTATGGTGTAATACAGGTACATGTTGTCGATAGAGAGGGGGGTGATAAAACTGCTACCTGGTAATAAGTGTGGCTCTATTGTGACTAACATTTTTAATAAACTAGTGGGTGTGATAAAGTAAGGGCTAAGGCGATTCAGAGATGTAATTGATACACTGGACTCTAATTCAGCGATGTCAGTTCGGATGGAAGATAAGGTTAATTCAATGGATCTAAATTGAGTTTGGCAAACATACAATGATGTGACAAATTTTGTTTGGTCTATTGTTGCATTTAACAACTGCGCTCCAATTTCTTGAATATTATTATTAATTACTGTCATGAGTTCTGCGACGGCCTTGATGTCTTTCGTATTTTGCTTTCCAGTCTGAGATATGTCGGAGATTATTGTAATTTGTTCCTTCATTAAATGCACGATATTGTCATCCTTTGTCTGCACTGATTTAATACGATTATTAATTGCAGCTAAGTCGTGTTGGTCTAGTGAGCCGAACAGCCATCTAAGAATTTTTCCACCTATTTCCACGGCCGCGCGTTTAGACCGTCTGAAAGGGGGTGATTGGGGTGATTCGGGAGAAAGTGTTTG
Organism: Sweltsa coloradensis; assembly: GCA_024449915.1. Classification (NCBI taxonomy): domain Eukaryota; kingdom Metazoa; phylum Arthropoda; class Insecta; order Plecoptera; family Chloroperlidae; genus Sweltsa; species Sweltsa coloradensis. The sequence goes on along the minus strand of JAMZAV010009103.1, from coordinate 33,340 downwards.
ATATAAATCCTTCACTTGACGTTTTAATTGGTTAGCTTGTGATATTAGGATATTAGCTTCCTGTTTAATGAGATTGTTGATAGTGTCGCGGTAGAAGAATATCGCCGAATTTGGAGCATCCGCGGTGCTAATCGTATGAAATTTTGAGACTTGAGTAAGGAAGTTGTCTATAACTTCCACATATGTGGTAATATTTAAATCCACGCTCAGGGTCCATGCCAAACCGGTAAACAGCAAATCGGTTTGCTTCAAAAACATTGAACCCGTTTCTTGATTAGCACGAATTGCCTGAGAGCCGGCAATCGATCCTAGTAACAAAATAATCGGAAAAATCATTCTAAAGTTAACCGCGCGCGCTGTATATGAAGCGAGTGTACTGCCGACAACCTACCGGCAATCTATAGGGTGTATGCGCGAGAAGATTGAGCAAAATGTAGAGCGAGAAACAAAAAACCAAAAAGGGTAGAGAAAGAAAAGAAAGAGAAAAAAAAACTAGAAAAGATTGTAAGTTTAAGATTTGCGGTTACCTGCGTTTTTAACGAGGGGTTGCCATAAGACGATGTAATCGCGGTCCAGTCGCGGAAGCTGAAATGAAAGGTGGCTTTTTAAATTGTGATTAAAGTTTGAAATCCACTCAACATTTTGAATGTGCATAGATGATCTTAAATTATATCAAGTTCGTACTTTCGGAGAGAAAAGAAAATTGTCGAGAAGAATGTGAAATTTTATTTTATTTATAGTCTCGTGTAGCGAAAAATGTATCGCCATAGGGATGTGTGAAAAGTGAAATTTGTTTATGAAACTGTAAATCCTGAAGGTCCTGAGTAGTGAAAGTTGGTCAGCTATGTCATTGGATTTGATTACCCAAGATCGCAAGGCAAATGCCCGATCAAGGTATGTCGAATCAAGTCCTCCAGTAGTATGGCTGATATTATGCCTTAGTTACAAGGATAAAAGTGAAGGAAAAGGAAATAAAAAATAACAAGATTTTGGTGGAGGTGCCGGGTACGTGTTCCAAACTATTAAATCGTGCCTGGTCATGATTTAAAAAAAAACAATAATTTTAAATGAGACACGTGAAGATATTGAGCTAATACTTGTGCAGTTATTTGAGTAATAGTCACACGCGAGAGGGAGGTATTTTATTATAAATGAAATGTGTTGTATGACCTCCATAAGATATTGTGTGTGTAGGCAAATATACTCCTGATGACGTAGTCGTAATGTGACGGGGGGGGGGGGGGGGGGGGGTGTAGTAGTAAAATGATAGAACTGCCGAGAAGTGATAAATTAATAATCGCGGTAATGATTGTCATTAGCTTCTAATGCCCGAAGAGATGGTTTCTTAGTCCGCATGCTTACTCGAGTGGGTAATATCTTGTTAAGTGCTTGTCGCATAGATCGGGTGGTTCGTTGAAGTGGAGATGCCTGTTTCACAGCATTGAATCTGGGAGAACTTTGTTCTGGTTGTTGTTGAGTATTCTTGTGATAAATAACATGGGCAGATCCTACATTAGTTTGAGATGGCGAGTGGTGAACGTAATCTACTCCCGACGTACCAGGAACAACTTGAATGTTATTCTGCACATCATATTGTTCTTGTAATGTTCCACCATCCTTAGTCCTTAATTGCCGACTTAATTTTCCGACTTTATTCAGTATTTTGCGCGTGTTTCCTATGTCCTTAGTGTTTGTAGGACGTGCGTTTGCACTATCCTTAGTACTGGTAGTTGCATTGTCATTAGTTTTTGCACGCCGTGAAATTGCATCGGCGTTAGTGCGTGAATGTACATCGTCCATATTGCGTGAATTTATTTCGTCATTAGTATACGTGTCATGGGACATTGGGGGGAGTGAAAGCAATAATTCATCAGAAATGGTCGGTAATAAGGCGGAAGAGGCTAGGTGTTCCTGTCTGCTCTGTTCTGCCCGTGCTCGTAATTCTTTTAGAGTAAGGTTCCTGTAATGGTAAGTGTCAAGTTTATTTCGATCGTACTCGACCGGCTGACTTACTTGTGAGTCATCATCCGTGTAATCTGCTTCTTTATCGTCGGGTTGTTTGCCAGACGTAGCCTGTCGTTTGTGACGAAGTTCCATAGGGTGTCGTGAATGGTTATCAGTTTCTTGAGTGGTGTGGCGTACTAAATTATCATAAAGTGCCGCGTCGCGTGGATGATATTTTTTCAATCTATTAATATGGACCTTTTGAATTTTCTTGTTATGAAGGTTTTCGATGATACACACCACATTGTGTTTGATAATAACTGTTCATCTAGCAATTTTCCGCGCAATCGTTGTTCGGCTTCGTTCTCTGCAGGTATTCTAGTCCGATTGGCACTAATCCATAACTTAGTTGCATAATCTTGGATTGGTTCGTTTGGTAATTGCACCAACTTGTAAATTTCGTCTACTACTTTGAATGTGAATAATTTTCGATGAACCAAATTTATTAATGCATCCGTAAGGACAAAAACGATACGTGCATCAACTAAGTCCTGGCATTCAGTACGAAGTCCCTAGCGTCCCCTGTGAGTTTTGAGTTTAGTAAGCAATCATCAATTGTACAGTTAGTCCACAAGCTATGACTGCTTATTTGTTCTAATCTTTTCAAAGAATTGTTTCACCCTGATCCTTTCGAGATCCTGAAAATTCAGGAAAACAGCAAGGCCTAAATTTGTAAATGAATCGCAATGGGTGTTTCGTTTGTTTGCAAGATCGGGAAGTCTCCCTAAGTTGTCGGTGTGGGGGTGGAAAAAAGGGGAAAAAAAAGAGGAAAAAAAATGCTTAAGGGGTGCCGCGTGAATGTCATTAGGCGGCAACCCAGAGGAGTGGCCCTCTTCCAGACTCTCATTGTTCACCATTTTTCCCTTTTTGTAAAAAAAATTTTTTTTTAACACTTTTCTAAATTTAATTGCCCCCTTAAATCTTTTCTTTCTATCTTTTTTATCACAACATTAAATTTAAACGTGAATTCCGACAAGTGTAGTCGACATTTATTTACCCGTCCTATACATTCTCCTAAATGTTATTGGACTCAGAATTGTGCAAAAGGCGGTTAAGGGAGAATGGACACCAATGCCTACTTAAAAGGAGGGAGAGGGTAAGAGAAAGAGACAAAAAAAATTAATCCCACCGCTGTTCACCAGTGCTGGGGGGTGGTAACAAGTCTGGAGTTAGGGGGGTGAAGAGGAGCTGCCACCACTCAACGGGTTTAAGACGTCTTGTTGAGAGAGACGGACGGGGTAGTTGGGACCATGGATGAGGCTTGAGAGGGAGCGTGGGAACTTGACCTTACTGAGTAGGGTCGGGGCTTAATGCAATAATCCTGAGTCTAATAATATCCTCCTTTATTTAGTTCTTCTGGAGACTTGAAGATACAGAATGTACTGGACTAAAGTCCTGAGGTAATCAGGGTTGGAGGGTTTAATTACAATGTGTGTGCGAGTTTTGTAGGGGTGGGCACATGGCTTAGGGGTGCGATAACCAGTCATTGGAATATAACACTTGACAAACACAGTATATGGTATTTTTAGATATTGCCAGTTGGCGCACAAAGTACACACAGGTGATAATTAAAATAATGCAGGTTGCAGTGCATAGAGATGAGATATGTTACCCACATCTGACTGAGGGTCAGTGCATAAATGGTAATTATGACCAATAGAAGTTAGTCATTCTAATGACATGCATAGAATAAGGCTTCAATTACTTTGGTGGAGCCAAAGTAATTTAATTAAGCTTAGTAAATTATAGTAATTAAGATCATGAATATAATTAAGTTGCACTCACCCTTATCGTAGACTGATGACACACAGATGAAACACTTTAAACTTTATGAAAAATACTCAGGCAGGACCTATAGTATGTTGCTTTAGGGACACACAGGCAGGACCTAATGTGTAGTATAGGCGGAACCTAATACTGAAACTGAATTATTAGACCCAGGGGTCCAGTTTATATACCCAAATCTGTAGGCCTAAATGTGAAGTATTGACCCATCTTCCTAATGAAAAACGATTTATCTAATGACTTGTTTACTTGTAATGAGAGATCTATACTGACCTGGGCCCCGATTCATGTACATTTTTATCCCGGTATAAGCAGAGTTAGGTGGTATAAGTGCGGTATAACTCCGAATCCAATTCATGAAGACTTATCCCGCCTCGCACGGGGATAAGAAAATATGTACCGGTAAACAGATGGCGGACATTTTAAATTTTGCGTCTATGTGTCAAACGAGAAAAGTTGTCATTACTCTCATAAAACAAATCAGAAACCGTCTCGGGCCTAGGCCCAGATGTAGAAAATTATTCATAATACAACAGTGTAGGCCTAAAGTTCGATTAGGCTATAGGACTAGATACAATTAATACTAACATAACACGTTTGACAAGCCCTTGGCCTCTCCTAGGCAACCCTAGGCCTGCACGACCATGTTTTGACACACATCCCGCACAAATAACTAGTTTTGATTACTAAAAGCCTTATGCAGATGAACAATAGTATGATAGTCCTAGGCTATTCCAAAATTTACGGCAATAATACGCATTTTCTTTTCTTTTAATGATCTCACGCAATCTTCTGTCAATAAATAAAAATGTAAAACAAAAGATGGTGCAAATTTTTAGTGTTCTTTTGCAAATCTGCTGATTTACATGGCTGTGGAATGCAGTGGAAAAAACATTTGTTGTACTTGTTGTTGGATTGAAAATTTCTGATTGGATGAGAGTTGCTTAGACTTAACCAGGCCTTATCCTGCCATGTCCTGCATTATACCGTCCTTATACCACTTATACCCGGGATAAATGTACATGAATCGGGGCCCTGGGGAGTAGGAAAACACCCAGAAAATAGCTAATAGTTGTAATCAAGGATGTTATTGTGACAAATGCTATAGTGAAGTAAATTTAAGTGATGCAAGTAATGTGAGACCAGATCTAAGATGATTCCTACTTTTTATATGGATGTTGCTTTGAGCCCTGAACACTTCTATTGTCTATATCTAAGTTTGCCTTTTTCTTTTGATTTTCTCTTCCCTGTTTCTATTCTTATTTACACCTTAAAATCTACCTTAAATTTATTTAAATACTAGTTGCATTAATAATCATTTCTATTTACATTTCTATTTACAATGTATGCGTCTGTGGTTATTTGTTTCTGTTTCTCAATTGTCTATCTGAAGGTACTATGGGTGGCTTCTTTTTCTTTGGGGTTGGTCCTGGTTGTGCGCTTGTATTGGGGTTCAGGTTAAAAGGTTTGCATTGATCACAGGGACAGTCTAGATTGACAATTACGTGCGGTTGATGATATGGAAAGATGCGTGACACGTGTATCACTTCCGTTTTGGCAGCCATTGTTCGCCCCTTCCGTACGCGATAAGTAACTGGTCCCATTCTCTCCATAATCGTAAATGGTCCATGATATCGGTGCAGTAATTTTTCTGTCAACCCTACCTTTCTTATCGGGTAAAGACTTTTACCTGGTCTCCTACCTTGTATTCTACGTCCCTATGTCTGTCATCATACAAGTCCTTGTTCTTGTTTTGTTTTACCTTTAACCTGTCTTTGACTAGTTCTAATGCCTCCGACATCCTATTCCGGCAATCGATAGCCTCCTCGTTTGAAATGGGCGGTGCTAACTCTGCTTCTAGGGGTAGCACCGGATCTCTTCCAAAAACGAGTGCATATGGACTTACTCCCATAACGTCGTGTCTGCTGCTATTATACGCAAATGTGACGGCGGGTAGAAAACTTGACCAATCTTTTTGATCGGTTGCCACGAACATACTTAACATCTCTGCTAACGTACGGTTAAAACGTTCAGTTAAGCCATTTGTCTGCGGGTGGTACGTAGTCGTTACCGCCGGGCGTGCCCCCATACTTCGCATTAATTGCGTAACCATGGCGGATCTAAATACCGTTCCCTGATCGGACAAAATCATACGAGGCGTACCGTAAACACATACAATTTCTTCAAATAGGAACTTAGCTACCGCCTCTGCGTTTGGGTCGCGTATAGCCTTCGTTATAGCGTACCTAGTTGCATAATCTGTACATACTATGACATGTTTATGTCCTCTATTACTACGTACCATAGGGCCTAATAGGTCGATCCCAAGATGCTCAAATGCATTTTTGTTATCAACATAAATAGGTTGCATAAATCCTGCGGGTTTTTGATTTGCATTTTTTCTGCTTTGACAATCTGGACATCCTAGTATGTAGCGGCGTATGTCGCGTCTCATACCTATCCAAAAACATCTACTCATGATCTTGTCTTGGGTTTTATTTATGCCCAAGTGTCCCGCGGTTACGTGATTATGGTATTCATACAATGTATCTTGTTGCATGGATCGCGGTATACATAGTAAGTACATTCGTCCTTGACCTGTAGAGTTTTTATAATACAGCAGCTGATCTTTTATCACAAAGTTTTTTGCTTGGCGTTGTTCAGATGCGTTTCCTACATTGGGGTCATTAACTACGTCTCTTATGCGCTTGAACACATGGTCAGCTTCCTGCCTATCTTTCATTATCTGTGGGTCTAACATATAAACTAGTACTTCTTCTGCCTCTTGTTCTAATCTAGCTTCTTCTGCTTTTATTTCCGATTCCGTTGCGCCTTCTTTATGCAATGCTAAAGGACCTCGACTTAATGCGTCCGCATCACAATGCGTTTTCCCTGATTTATGTTTAATCGTATATGAATGATCCTGTAGTCTTATTGACCAACGTGCTAATCGTCCACTGGGTTCTTTAATTGACTTTAACCAACATAATGCATGGTGATCGGTCACTATGTCTATGTGGTGTCCCCAAATATACGGACGGAATTTTATTAAACCATAAATGATTGCGAGCGTTTTCTTGGATGCAATGTCATAGTCTTTTCTGCGGAGGTTAAGGTTCTTGACACATAACCTATCGGATGCATTTCCCCTTCATACTTCTGCAATAACACACAACCTATTCCATAATTGGATGCGTCTGCATGCAGTTCAGTTACTTCCGACTTTGGATTGAAGAACGTTAACACTGGTGCAGTGGACAAGGCGGTTTTTAAGTCATCAAATGCTTTTTGTTCGGCTTCAGCCCACACAAAAGGGTGATTCTTGCAGCATAATTGATGTAATGGTCGAGCTATAGTACTGAAGCCATCTATAAATTTACGATAGTAGTTAGCTATACCTAAAAATCTTTGTACTTGCTTAACTTTTCTGGGTACCTTAAATTCCTTGACGGCCAAAACTTTATCTTCGTCTGGGAATATTCCTCGGGCGCTAACTACATGTCCTAATACCTTAATTGTTTGGTAAGCGAACTTGCACATTGATGGTTTTAGTTTTAAGGCTGAATGCGCGTAATCTTTATAACACATGTTCTAGGCGAATTAATAGCTCGTCAAACGTTTTCGCAAAGATAATAATATCATCGAGGTAGATTAAGGCTTCTTTAAAATTAATATCTCCTAGTACTCTATCGGCTAACCGTTGAAATGTGGCTGGAGCCGCAGCCAATCCAAATGGTAGGACATTAAAATGGTATAAGGCTGATGACGTTACGAAAGCCGAGTACTTTTTAGACTCTTCGTCAAGCGGTATTTGCCAATAGCCGGCATTCATGTCCAAACTTATAAAGTATTGATTTCCGCCAAGATGGCTTAACAAATCGTCAATTACGGGTAGGGGGTACGAGTCCCCTATGGAATGTGCATTTATTTTTCTATAATCTATGGCAAATCTATAACTTCCATCCGGTTTTTTAACTAACACCACTGGTGATGAATACTCACTGTTTGAGCGCGATATCACACCATGAGCTAACATTTCTTTGACTTGCGAGTTTATAATCTCCTTCTCACGAAATGACACGCGATAAGGACCTGTTTTAATTGGTACATCATCTTTAAGACGAATTTTATGTACTGCTGCATTTGTTGTAGTTAGCTCGGATAATTGACTTGCAAATCTATCCTTATATTGCGTTAACAACCTTTTTATTTTTTGCGATTGCTCCATATTCAAATTTTCACTTATATCTACATCAGGTACTAAGGTGTCCTTCTCTACCATGACTGTGGTGCCTCGAAATATAGTTTGAGGGTGGTTCGATTGGTTTATAAAATTCACGTATGTCTTATGTTTCCCATACAGAGGTCTAGTGCTTATGTCTATTTCCTTCTGCGTCATAAGTTTAGTGTTTCTTATGAATTTAACCGTGTCCTCGTCCTCTCGATTAACCACTGCTAACATGGTGCTATTTGGACCTATTCTAACATCTTCACTATTTTTCCATTTCATAGGCTGGGTTTTCCCAAGAATGTCCCCGATCAAAACTAGAGGGTTAACCATTTCCTCTGGTTGTGTGGGGTGGTTATCTTGAATAAGTTCATTAACCTTTGGTTGGTCGCATAATTTATTTGTATGTTTAATTAAATCGCTTTTCTGTTCATCTTGAACTAATTCGGCCGAAGTTGTTAAACGTGTAAATGTTTCTGCAATTGCAAAGGGGATACAAACTTTTTTGGATCCCACCATTAATGTGAGTGAATTATTGACGTAATTAATTTGGGCTTGAAACTTTGTTAAAAAGTCCATCCCTATCACCACCAAAGGTGATCCTTCATTAAACATTATTACAAAATTATGTACAAAATTATGTTCATTAAACTCCACTGTTATGTCAGATTCTTTATCTGCTCTTAATGGGTGTCCTGAAATCGACCACAACATTGGTGCTAATTCAGTATTTCTTAACTTATTATTAACATCTAACATTTTCTTATGTATAAGTGACACTGCTGCTCCTGTATCTACAATTATTGACACATTCTTATGATTATTTATTTTTCCAATTACTCTTGTATTTCCTTTCGCCCCTATTAACATTGTTTCTATTGGCAACCTTTCCTCCTTAACTATTTCACAGCCATTCTTCTTACTTTGATGTAGTAAGGTCGCCCCTCTTAGTTTCCCGGTAATTGTCGGCCATTAACATCTGTAACCGCATAGCATCCAGACGTGGTGTGACCAGTTCGCTTGCAACGTTCGCATACGGGCTTTCCCCTAGTCGTACGCGAATTCATAGGGGCATTGTTACCTCTTGCACTAGGCCTAGAATCTCTCCCGGTATTCCCGTTTTGTGGGGGCCTAGAGTTTCCAAACTGACTCCTGGGCTGACTTGGTTCCCCAAAATTCATGTTATCCCGGCGTGGTCCCTTATCCCTTGTTGGGTTTCCTCCAAACTCCCTACCATGGTTGGGTGGACCCCTATCCCTGGGTGGACCAAAACTTTCAACATTTTTATTGTGGTGGGGTTGACCCCTATCTCTGGGTACCTGGAATTGATTCTGGTTAAACGTATTAACCGGATTATCGTTATCACCAGTATTGGGTCTCCCTTGATTGTGGAACAGTCGGCGCTGCCTAAAGTTGTCCCTATAGTTCTCCTGTTTTTCTTGTTTAATAACCTTCTTTACAGTTTGCTCTATTTTTGTAAGTAGATCTTCTTCTTCAGGTTTAGATGGACTAGAATAGTTAATACTGCTCGTAGGTATGGGGGTATTTACTGCGATAGTAGACGCATTTGGTGACCTTTCGTCCCAGCGATTCCCTATTATTAAACGCTCATTTTGCAATAATTGCATGTGTTCTAGTACTTCATCTGGAGTAGTGAAGTTAAAAGGTGCCATTCTATCGATATAACATGGCAACATTCCTCTAATGATTTGGTCTTTCTTTTCCAACTCTGTCGTGGTTTCATTGACTTTGTGACACAAGTCGATTTTATCGAAAAATACGTTGTAAACGCTTCATGTTCATGTTGCACCCGGTTCCTTAATTTGATCTCGTTATTCTCTTTATTGCCGATGGGTTTCAAAGACTTGCTTTAACAAAGTTAACACTTCTTTGGCTGTGTGTTCAGGCTGTATTTTATTCTTAAACCCATTTATAGGCTGTCCCTCTAAATATAATTCAATATTCCTTCTTTGCTCTGCGGCGTTCCATTCGTTAAACATTATGGCTTTTTCATATTTTTGTATAAATTCTGCTACATCTTCACTTTGGAGGCCAGTGAACACAATCGGTTCGTACCTAATTGGTCGGCTCATTGTGGCTGGCAAGACGTGATACTGAGGGGTTCTGTCCTCGTCAGAATAATTCAATTCTCGCACAATTAATTTGGGGTCGAACTTTCGTTGGGCGTTTCCCAATTACTGTTTATAATGTTAGGCGTTGTGGGTGGATTTGCTGCTATACTGCTGGGTGTTTCTGCACTGCTAGCTGGTGTAGGATTAGGTGCTATCAATGGGTCAATTACCTCGTTATCAATTGTTTCTGAATTATTTATTATTTTTCGTGTATTTGCCTGACACCCTGACGGTCCTGGTTCATTAATATTATCGTAATGAATATTATGTTCACTTGTAGCTGAATTATTTGAGTTTTCTACCAAATCTGGTTCACTCTCATCATCTAAATTTCTGTCGTAATTAAAATCTTCTATTGGTATTCTATAGTTCACACGAGTATTGTCGCGAAAAGAATTATTTGGCACTTGTGGTATGAATTCACTATTATCTGAATCACTTGTTAGGTCTGCCTGTGCAATGTGTCTACTAGTCTCAATATCTATGTCACTTACTGACTCTACCTCTATTAATAGCTCGGGGGTATCCCTAATATTTGACATGACTTAAAGCAAAAACACTGTAACATTGTTTTATCTCCTCTTTCATTCATCTCATCACTGAATTCCAGGATTTAATACTTGATTATTTACCCGGCATGACTCCAACATGTGTAACGGTCCTGACCGGGGGCGACACGGTAGTGCCTTCCCAAGTCATTAGCCGGTTACTTACGCCTCCACCAAAACTGATTGTTCGGTTCAGTTTCGACCGATTGATAGATTACTGCATGACTTTGAGAGGTAACTGTCTCGTTTTAATTAGAGGTATGAAACCTCTGGTGGATCAGTGAGTATGATGATGAAGGAAGAGGACAATAACACTGAAGTTACTTACATTTGTAATATTTAATTAATAAGACACTCATGATTGTACACGTTGTATAGTCTGGTTTGGTTATTTAACATATAGGTCGGCCTGAAGGACCTAGGTTTAGTTTATAACCTCTGAATGAGTTACTATAATGACGTCCCTTACGTCCTGGGAATACTCCCGGCTGATAGCCATCGTACATACATATAATAGTTCAACACCACATGGTAAAAGGTTTACATTTATAGGTTTATAGTAAAAAGATTGAATTACACTCACCAGAGTCCCTCGGTAATACACCCCAGTTGGTTTGAAAGTTGGTTCTATGTCCACTCTTGGCAGAGATGAAGATAGAAGAGACTTTACTGTGCCATCCATGCTCCTTTTATCAAAAAACCCTGCCCACTACCTACGTCACTGACTCATGGGCGTCGCCTACCAAGTCATGGTGTTGGCTTGGTGACGTTGTAGAAAAATATAGGAGTGGTGTCGTTATTTCTGGGGGTTCTAGTTCCTGCTAGTGGCATCTTTATTGCTCTAATGAATGGAGCTGTTTTGGAAGGATAGAGTGACCTTTAGGCGGCTTCCTTTCTAATTGTAACCTTAGGTGGACACTCTCTAGCTAGCTCTGAAAATATTTAGTATTATTTTAATTAGGCGCCGGCGGTCTCTTTGATTAAGTTTGGTCGCCGTCTACCGCTAGAAATAAAGAAGAGTCTTTATTGCAACTGTCATTCATATCTGAATGCGAGCGGCTAGCGTCCTGGCGACAAAGACTCAAACACCGGATGTCGGCAGAGTGCATTTATACAAAGGATAATTGGCTGCTTATTTTAGAGTATTGTGTTAAGCCTAGAGCAGAGTGTGATATCGGCTATGCAATACACAGTATGCAGTACCTCATAGGCAAAGTGCAATGTAATGTTTTGTGCATAAACAAGTTGGCTGCAATAGTGTGCAAAGAGAATGCATAGTGCTCAAACTAGTTGACCTTGGCTGAAGGCCAGGCCTGTGTGCGAAACAACAACACACGCACAGTCTTCGTCAGTAACCTTTAGATCAGCCAAGTTGCTAAATTACCTGATTAGCTATGTAGGAAATCCTAAGAGCGAGCTAGCCTGGCCAACTATCACTATCTAGCTCTATGACTTGTGTAGCAACATTATGTGGGTTTGTTAATATTGTATCGAATTGGTATGTGTAGCTGTGCTCACTATGCCATTTCGTTACAATATTTATGACAATAATAATAATAATAAACCCAGAAACAGGTAAAAAAAACATAAGGCATACAAGCACTCAAAAATTAATGTCCATAGTGAAAACCAAAGATCATAGAATGTTCGTATTACTCGATCGTCGGGAGGGTCGGCTAATCTTGAAAAGGGGAGATTGGAGCGGGCGGGGGGGCTAATACTTCATCCCAACCCACCGGGTCAGAGTCCCGAGGGAGCGGTTGCGAAGCCGGGGGAGGCACTAGGGCAAGGCGGTTGGCGCTGCTAGGCCCAGAAGGGGGTGGTGGTGCCGTACATCTCAGAGGTATAGATGGCATAGGCCATGTTGGGCCATCACATTGGAGCAGGGTGAACTCCAAGAGGGAAAGACATCGGCAAGCGCCGAATCTGGAAGCGTATGTCCGTACGGTGGCGTCGCATGCCCTGAGAAACCCCTGGGGGCGGCGGGCGGTCGTGTCCATCCAGCACCCAAGGGCCATGATCCAGTCGTTGATGGAGATGCCGGGGGGTAGCGTCAAGCTCGACGTCTGGTGTCGGCGACCGACGAGGGGGGGTAAGGACTGTCGGGGCGACTATGGAAGCGTCGATGTTGGTGCCGTAGTGGATAAAGTAAAGGTAGCATGCGCGCAAAATCCAGCTTGCTCCCGTCCGCAAGGCCGGCGAAAACCCGGAGGTTAACCGTCGGTGAGGGTGTTGTGCAATACATTCCTGTAGATGCCGGGGGAGAGAGAGGTTGAACGTCCGAGCGTGGCGCTGCTTGTGTTTACAGATATAGTAGCTTATCGTTTTATCGACAATATACTCAACAGAGGGCTTAGGCTGTGTTGGTATAAGTGAAAGAAAGTGGGTCGTGGTACAATTTGACCCACTGAATGAGTAATAATAACTCAGTCAATTCCTTGCATTAGGGAATAATAGGAAATTAACGAGACAAATACCGTCGTTAATCAAGTAGCCTATCCGTGTGAATAATCACAGAAGTGATCGGAAGAGAGCAAGTGCAACAAGAATCTAACCAGACCCAGCATGAGTTACACAAGGAAAGTATAATATGATACTACCTATTACTTAAATTTTAATATTTATGTATAAGTGACAAATAGAATGATTACTTTTATTCTAAGGTATACATATAGAATAGCAATTTTTATTGCTCTTCATATTATTATTCTAAGGTATATATATGAAATTTTTATTGCTTTTTATATTATTTCCTCCATGTTTGTTTAGTTTTTGTTTGGGTTATTTTTTTTTATAATTGCGTCTATGCTAGAACTATACCTGTATAAACTTCTTTGTAGTTATGGAATCCTCCACCTAAGTGTGTTAATCACACTGATTTAATATAAAATTGCCAAACACTATTAACGACTGTAACACTGAAGGTAGGCTGTTCACGAGGTATTGTCCAAAATAGTATTGCTAGAAAACTGAGAGTGTTATGATCGTCCAGAAGGGTAGCGTTAAAGGGGTATTTAACCGCTAAACTCAAAAAATATTTCATTCAGGCTAACTAGTAAGAATTTAGCAACTAGGAAAACGCTCAGTTGGACGCGTTGTTGAGCGAGCACCGGTACGTACAACACGACCCGATTTACGACATGCCCATAATGTTACATACCAATAAGTCTTTAAGGTCTTGACCAATTTAGCTGAAATTTGTAAAATAGGAGAGAAGGATAAATCAACCGCCATCTAGAGACCTTGACATCATTTCTTTGGAAAACTATTTTACTCTTGATTCTTCTAGGGGCAGTACATAGTGACCAGAATTCTTGTGCGACTTTTCGTTGTCATGGTAACGTTACTTTTGTTAAAATTAATTTCTATCTAAAATGCTTATCGGATCAAAATAAAATAACATATGTCAGACTAGGAGGGACCTAGACCTTTTGGTCGTGAGTGTTACTTTGCCTTGGGTGGCTGTAACTAGGGACATAGCAGCCTGCCTCCAGAACATAACCCCTCTTAGGCCTTGGGCTCCTAGAATCGACCGGGACCTGGGTTGATGAGGATTCTAGAGGATGCGGGTAAAGAACAGTACATAACTACAGCTTTCAATTAAAAGAAGGGCACTGTATTAAATAAAACACCACAATCCTATCCTGACCAAGGGTTAACCCTGTGCATGCCGTTGCCTGATTGACGTGTTGGGTTCCCACAATACTCCTTAGTTACTCTTTAGATGTGAATACATGACTTACGTTATACCCCCAGGACTGTGGTAGGACGACTCTACGAAGGACTGCCCCCTTTGGTTGGACCGCTCTCCCTCTGTAGACGCGGGACCCTCTGGAGTGGCCTGTAGTCGAATCTTCCCTCTTGACGGCTACTCGAACGCTTCTCCCATGTAGGTCTTGAGTCTTCACCGCATAGACTTATCCACTCACGGCTAAGTACCAGCTTCAAAGCTTACTCGGACCCGTCACTCTTAGTAAAACGTCCTTGCTCAAGTGTGATCTCTACTGGACTGCCCCGGTAGCGACCTCGCTTGCCTACGGGAGAGCTAGTCCCCCTCCCCGCCAGCCAAACCACGTGTCTCTCTGGGCCAATCCGCGCTTCTTCTTACTTGTCCAGGCTCCCAGAGCAAAACATTCGCTTTACATAATTCGGCCAAATAAACATTCAACTCAGCATAAACATTCATCGAAAATCCAGGATTGTTATATCAATACAACTGACGAAACCATCTGTCAGCACCTCACTCCGAAAAACACACACCTCGTTTTTTGGGCCAGCTTGATACTCCACAGCCAACATTCCGCTGACCAACTAGGTCACATTGCAAAGACGTAAAACTGTTAGGTAACGCCAAAGTTGTTTACTTCCAACTAATAAACACCTCTTGCTGCAACTCGAGCTTCTAACTGAATAGAACTCCAGATATTCGGATAAACTATCCAAATTATGACAACCGCTCCCCTGTAGAAGAAACACGTCCTCGTTTTTTCCGCGGAAAACCCCTTGCCAAAACAACGCTGACAACGATGAACCATGTATACCTCTATGTCTTTCCCGACCTCGCCTCCAGGCGTTTTTCAGAACCGATTGCTTGACGCTCTTACTCCGTTTCAGCATGCCATTTCAGTACACACGGTTTTCTCTCCATCTTCATCCAGCCATCTTCAGGTATTCTTTTCCAATGCTCCGATGCCATCTTCTTCCAGATGAATCCATACTTTCATCCCACCAAAGTCCTCTCTGAAACCCCTACCGCAAAGAAAAACAAGGGAAAAACAACCCCCCTCCCTAAAAAAAAACCCCGCACGTCAACAGTAACAAAAATGCACAGACTTACCTGTATGGCCATACATCCAGGATCTAATCTGAGCGTGACTCGACCAGACAGTAAACTTCCTAACCAAACGCTAAAAAAACCGCAACCAGTTTAGCTGTAACACCCTAGTTTAGTCTAGCACAGGCAACGAAAAACAAACCCGAAAACACAAAAAAAACGAACAGAGACTGATACCTGTGTGTAAAATCAAAACATCAAAAACAATAAGCATGCATTTAAGTTTACTGTCTAAAAAACCCCAAAATAAAACATTCTGAAACTCCTGGTTAATTTCAAAAAAAACATATCATTCCGTGATCCAGTGGCGCCCTCCGACAGGATGGATGAAGAACCCCTCACACTCCATGGTGTCTCCTCCAGATAAGAACGGGCAGGTACCGTCTTGCTTGCAGATCATATGGACTCGCAAATGACTGTTAACAGAAAACAAACAACAGTAGAAAACTGACAATAATAGTCTATTAGACCATAACCAATAAAAAAAACATAGCTGATGTTACTTTCTGCCCGAGAAATAGCTGAGCACACAGTGAGTAAACAAAACTAAACGAGATTCTAAACCTTAAAAACTTATAAATTATCTTACTATGCAAGTATCCAATTAAAAATTTAAATTTTCAAAAAGAACAATGAAAATTAACTAGCCACAAAACAAGCACTAGAATCTCCAACATTAAAAAATGCAATAACTTTAATTTGACTTTTAACCATAATAAGCAAACTAATTAAAAAAAACTTTTAGCAATTAAATAACTCAAATCAACTGTGCGCTGCTTTAAGTTAAACTTTATACGGACTCTAAATTAAAAAGCAACAAATTTTTAAAATTTTAAAACATTATTGGTTTTTAAAACAATCAAGAATTAAAAACAAAACAATCTCCTTTCAAAAAACATAATTACAGTCCAATGTAACACATCCATAGAGATTGATTATAACCCACACACATCCGGGTAACTACCATGCCCAGGCCTCGAACCCCACTCCTCCTGCACAGAGCAAAGGAACCTAACTGAAGTACCAACAGGCCCCCCCCTTTTAAAAAAATACATACTGGAAAGAATAAAAAAAAAACTGACTCATTAAACATGTAAAGAATAAACCTTCGGAACCCCCCCGTTTCCACAATCGCTCCCCCTCCTACCTGGCCGCAACCAGATCTTCCCGCCGAAAGAGGTCACCAAATACTCCATTGTCAGCGAAACCTTCCATCTGCTTCACGTCTTCCGTACTCCTCCTCAATCAACCTCATTGTTTTGTCGGGGGAATCCAGACCCCAGCGTCCTCCCCAGAATGAAGCTCAGGATTTCAACCAGGTGTCACTCCGCTTCCGTGGTGGGTTTCCCGCGGACGAGCGTCCTCCCTCTCGTGAAATCCAGATGTCACCACGTCCTCACTTGGCACCAAAGGTGGATTCCGGCCCCCCGCGCCTCCTCCCCCACAAATTTTCCCGCGGCACCTCCATCTCAATGTTGATTTGCGTCCGTTCCCGGTCCCAGCCCCCCCCACCACCCGTGGGAAGCCTCTCCCCTGATTCTGGGGGTCTTCCCCAACCCCCCTGTCGACGATACCAGTTGAGTGGAAGTGGGCACGTCTTGCACAGACACGACGCCGATGCCACACCCAACACCCCCGGACACAAACCCACAGCACCCCCAAAAAACGTACCAACCACCAGCCCCGTAATAACTTCAAGATCTCAATCTCAACAGGCCCAATATAAAATGCCTGTGCTGGACGTACAGCACACAAACCAAGCAAGTGAGGATTTCTCAACACGATAACCAGCACCCCCAAACAGCCAGAACCCACGCCCACAAAATCCACCACGATCCATGTACGACCCTGCCTCAACTTTCGACCAATTAAACGCTGAGTTCAACTCCGGATCAAACACACCAAGTTTCCCAGGAACCGATACATTGAGATGTGGAACACCGCAACATCCATTGGTCATCCAAAAAATCAGAAACATTTTCGAAAACAGCTCTGGACGATAATGATACCCGACCCCCTTCTGTAAGATTCACCCTCGCCCACCCGTTGGGCCCAAAATATGCGTCATACCTATATCCAGGGACCCCATTTGCATAAACACGGATACAACCTCTCGAACCAACAACCTACCATTGAGCAAGACCGACAATCACACGGAAAAACTTAGTTGAAGACTACCAACCAAAAGCAACCTCCCGCACAGTGATTTCCACCGATCGACGCAACGGCAGTCAAAACGAAGGACACCCCAGCATGAGTGAGAGCATAACTCTCCAACCCTAGCTGAATAATTGTACACTTCTATCCGCCACACATTGAAAAAAAACAAACCTTGTGTAACTCGTCGTTCTCAGCTCCCAAAAACAAATGGCGCGGGCCCACGACCCCGAATGACGATCACTTTTCCCCAAAGAAAACCATCCTCGGCAACAAGCACAGAGGAATCGATATGTGGTTGAAAATGTCGCAAAGAACTACCGACAACTCTTCAGGAAGTAACCCGACACCGCAAAAATAGGCTAGTCTGTTCGGCCCTAATAACACAAGATTGATCTTCTAAGAGAAAACACCGGCCGAGGTTGAAATAACCTCCACCTCATCCCCTGCGACGTATAGGAAACACGGACAGTCACCATAATGTACCCCCGGATACCAGGCAAGTAGCCAAATCTAATTTATAATACTGAGTAATTTTAGAAGGTTCCAGAACTAGCTCTTTCCCATCCTTCCATAGCTTTTTCTTCAAGCCACCAAATCTTTCACCAACACTGGGGGTGGTATAACAACCGCGGGAAATCCTCCCTGATCGACAACTATCAAGCAACTCTAGCCGAAAAACCTGTTCCAGCAGTTTAACCTGAGTATTCATCTCATGCAACAACAACAACAATCCCGCATGAAGAACCCTACCCTCATAATCCAGTTCCGTAACCGTAACTTCCTTAAAGTTTAAAAAATAAAACGACAAATTACGTTTTGCCTGATCCGAAGACAACAGCACTTTGGACACACCTCACTATATTCCTTCAATGAAGACGATAAATTACGTAGCTCCTCGTTGTGTCGAATGAAGAGCCCTGTCCACACTCCCAGCATAAGCCCCTCAAACCCTCCCCCGTGTGATACATATCCTCCGCGTCTTTATTCGTTAACCCCATTACAGCACCACTTCAGACTAGCCCCCAAGAATTTCTAGCCCCTCGTTTTTGCCTCCCCGTGCTCAAAGATACGTTATTAACTACATCCTGACCCATCCCCGCGTCCAGATAGAAAACTGTGACCCAACGACATCATCAAGATGAGAAAAAAGCCGTAAAACCTCACATCGTCACCAACACTACTGTTACTAGGACAGGCTGCCTCCCACCACCCCCTCAGCGTCAAAATTCGACGAATAAACCGAGGGCCCACTTACTTTTGAAAACAAGAGGTAGTGCCAGACTCATAAACCAAAGCATCCCCCACGTCCTGCCAAAAGATCCCGGACATAATCTCCACCCCAGGTTTGACACTATCCTGTTTCACATGAACAAAAGGTGAAAAAGCTGTACTCACCAGGGTAGGTAATCCAAACAATCTCAGACAAAAAACGAAGATGAAGAGACGACCTGAAGACGCACAACACTTCTTACGAACACGAACACGCACATCACCATCGATTGACGACATCACACCAATCGCAATTCAATCAAATTTTTATACCATCCACCAACTATTCCTACTCTAAACTACATTTTTTTTTAAATTTTTCTCTTTACTTTTTCACCTTTTTTTTTTACGTTTTTAAACCCCTTTTTTTTAAAACCTTTTAAACTCGCCTTTACACCTTAAAAAAAAACACCCGAGACCCTACCAGGGTAGTTCCCCCATCGCGTACGGATACAAATCCCGCGGCGCCATCCAGGAACACACCCACGGCACCCCGAAAAATCCCTCATCCTCGGGGTGCACCTCGTAGAGCCTCAAGTAGGTCTTACAGGCGCCCACATAACGAGCATAAGCCCTGGCGAAACGCCAGGGCTGAACACGCACACCAGCCCTCCTCAGCCCCGCCAAGGCCTCAAATACTAATAAATGCCCCCAGGCCCGCACTAGCTGTACGGCCCTAGCCCTCACAGCCCTCCCTTCCCACGCCAAACTTCTCACCCCATCAGCAAATAACAATTCAATCTCCTGATTAACCACTTTCAAAACATATTTCCGTCCCCACTTCGCCAACCGAAGGAGGTCCTCCGCTCACCCGAACCAACACATCCACTTAAAAAAACACACATGCTGAAGCGACCTGCAAATACCACTTTAAACGAACAAAAAGAGAGAACCGTGCGGCTAAACGACACAGAGCAAACTGATCCAACACAATACAAAAAACGCACACGAAGTTCAAAAAAGGGGCTATGAACCATGAGGGACATACCAATCAGCAAATAAACTGCACGAAAAGAAATACACAGCAATTTAAAATTCAATTCTTTCACAATCACTAAAACCCTTACTAGCCTTAAAACCCATAGTCAGCTCAGCAATGACGCACATTCAACGCACCTATGAAAACGAAAACGACTGAGCAAGCTTTAAGATTGCGAAATTGAATCGAACGAATATAAAAATGATTAGAAATAAATTCCCACAATATGTCAAATTACATACACAGCTATTTCGAAAAACGAACATCCGAGCCAATGACCCGCGTTGCTAACAGCCAACTAGCAATTAATATCCAAAAGCATAGCAGACCAAAGAAAGCTATGAAAATTTAAAATATTCCATAATATTAGAATTCACAAAACAAGCGCAAAAGGAAACAAATTTAAAACCGAATATGGCATATCAAACCACAAATTCCGCTCACCAAAAAGTATCTATTTACTCATTTTGTTTACTAATACTCCGTTCACATTGCCTACTCCTATTCAACCCCCACTAGCAAACTCAACCCATGATCGTCAAAGACAATCAGAAATAAGGGTGTCCATCCCCCCATTAAACCTAAACCTTAAACCTAAGTGTACTAGCAGTACGATAATAAACCTAATTTCCAAAAGAGTACTCTGTGAGCTGAAGGCCGAACCTATATTAAAGTGAAATAAACCCCATACCGTAAAACTAACCATCGCGACACCCCTATCACTAACCACCACGAAGAAACCACCCCCTGCCAATCACCGACAAAACCAGGGGTAGCGACCCCCCAGAGTGTCAATCACCTACGCCTACGGCCCCGCGCCGGTCACCGAAACGAAAACCCGACGTCAGCACACAGTGCATTACCCGACATCCGGTGTCTTAGATGGACACACACACCGGGTCACCCAAGTCACACGTGTGTTACCGAAACTCCACGTATGATCAAAAACAAGATTCAAGATGAATCACCAAAAAATTTGACATCCCAGCGGCATTACGATGGACTTATGCCCTCGATCGTCAGTATTCGTACCAAAAAAAATATCCCAACCAAATACTACATTCCTTTATCTAGAAACACTGCCCAGCTAAATGAAAACAAGCACAAACAACATCTCAAGACGAAATGCTGTGGTGAGAGAATCGAACCCAAGACCACAGTGAAATAGCTACTTGTATCCCACCCACATATGGATCCACAGATATGAACCCATTAAATTCACCCAGAATATATATTATATTGTCGATTGTTACCCAAACAACAAAACACCTTTATGCACCTAGCATAACAGAACACATAGTGTAGCACAAAACACGGGTGGCAAGCTACATTAATTCAAAGGGCCCGATATATGTAAAAATATCCCCCTCGAAATAAAAACCACTTATTACTACGGCTATATGAATATAAATTCACCCTAGCAATTCTATCAATCGTCACCATGACCCTCATTGCACCGGACCCCCGGACACCGATCAAAGAATTAAACAACATTATTGCTGACCAGCTCATTCCATCCTCTGAACGCAGCCTACACACAAGCCCACGTTGAGCCACTTAGAACTGAACACAGGTCAGTCTTTCATACCTAATTATGTTTCCAGAAAACATAACAAAGCGCACCTAAGCTAGACCAGTCATGGCAGACTATGTCAGACTAAGCTGTTCCCTCGTCCCGCGCCTACGAACTCGTAAACAGCAATCCATAAATATTTATGTACCCCCAAAAAAAAAACTCTCACAGCGGCACCTCCGCTATGAGTACTTAAAAAAAACTATACTAATACTACAGCACACAACCTATGCGCGTCTACAATCTACACAACAATTTCATACCGAAAGAACCTTAAAATGTCATTTCCTCGTACAGTAACATTATAACTAAGTACATTTCTTCCCGCGTAGAAGACTAAAAGAAGCCCAAACGATTTCGTGTTTTTGTTCAGAACCAAGACGCAGATTTATCGCAACGAAAAACCCCATCTGACAAGTCAGCATTCAGACGTCCCCCTGGCAACCAGGCGAAGCTCGTGGCCAGCCGTGCAGTCAAGTCGACCCAGATACCATTGCAACTTGCAGTCTATTCAGACTCATTATATGTAACCACAAGTATTATAACCCAAATAATACAAAGATATCCGCCAACCAGGGCTCCTCCCTTGTCACGATAATCACTCCTAATCCTAGAAAAACAATATATCCCAAAACTAGCAACAAACTGTACTAGTTTTAAACGGACGGGGCGCTCCAACCCTGCCCACTGATGCCCCACTACATCTAAGCATAACATAAAATGCCCGCTTAAACAACGAATAGAAATACAACTATTAGTGACTGTACAGGTATTCTACAATACTAATAACTAAAAAACAAAGCGATTCAACCTCTAATATAATACAATATAATATACAAGATAGTGAACATAAGCCTAGATCCAGTATCCTCAGGGAACTACGCTGTTTCGCTAAACACAGGCCGGACTCGCCATAGAAACTTCCACATTCTCTTCGTAAAACGATCGAAACCACATCCTATTCCTGATTGAAGCAATCCTCACTGAATTAAATACTGCCAGCCGAAAAACGATCTAGCACAACATTCCTAAGGCTCCATACCCTTCCGCGCCGCAAATTTAAATATAAACAACTGTACAACGCCTACATATTACCAAAATAACGTTTCTTAATACTATGCTCATATTATAATCATATTACATGTACATTGAATAACCACTAATCTCGCGAATATACAAACAAATTCACCAACTACATTATTTGCACGCAAAACTACAATGCTTTCAAAAACATAATATTTTTTTTATATTTTATCTTATTATATTGTATAAACAAAAAGATAGGTCATACACCCAAATGGGCGGGACTAGCCTCCATGGCATTCAATGAATCCGCTAGGAATCATCTACTTTAGCCCGGAAACCAAATGTACATATGACCAATCCTTGCCTATGTCTCATAAAAAATTCAAAATCAAATCTACATTCCCCAGACACCTTGTGTCTGACAGCCCGATACACGAACCGCTAGACTGAGCGCTCACCCACAGGCCCCACCCCCCTCCGCAGGTCCGCTCCGGCAGCTTCACTGCCCGCCTGTACGTCCGTCTGTCTGTCTGTCTGGCGCCAGCTCACGCGTTCGTAACCACCGTACTGTCTGTATCCGCGTAATTCTTTACCGAGCGCTCTCAGGACACCCACCTAACATAGGCTGCCTCGACCGCAAGCCAGCCGCGCTCCGGTCGTAGACTATTCTCGCGCAACACACGAGAACATTATCTCACGCGCTCAGCTCCAGACAGACCCACTCTAAATAAAATTATAATACAAGCATTGACTTACACACACGCATCTGTACGCTCGCCATTCTTGATGTTTTTTCATACGTCCGGCGACAAAATTATTTACATTCAAATATACACAGCTGCACTTGTACCAGCACCTAACAGAAACGCCCAGCACCTCTATATATTAATTACAGCTCTTTTATGGACACCCCTATTCACCACCGCATCTTCTCTGTGTACGGCAAAATTGCAGGATCATACCAAGGTTGAGGGGCGACACATTCACTACATCCTCTGTCCACTTATTATAGATTTTAAGCTTAATTCGATAATTAAGCTCAGAAAGACGTTCCAAAATCTGCAATGAGCACCAAGTGAATCACATCGCGGCTAGCAACACATACAATGCATTTTATGTTACATGTACCACACGTACATAACAAAAAATAACATTCACTCCCTATATAAGAACAAGCTACAGTCCGAAACGATTGTACACCCTTCTGCTCTTTCTCCACCCTCCTATCTCTTTACACAATCACCCTTTAAAATAAATCATCATCAACCATTTGTACACAGATACATAAAAATACTATTACACAAATCCGGCGAAAAACCCCCACCATGTCAGACTAGGAGGGACCTAGGCCTTTTGGTCGTGAGGTTACTTCTGCCTGGGTGGCTGTAACTAGGGACATAGCAGCCTGCCTCCCCGAACATAACCCTCTTAGGCCTTGGGCTCCTAGAATCGACCGGGACCTTGGGTGATGAGGATTCTAGAGGATGCGGGGTAAGAACAGTACATAACTACAGCTTTCAATTCAAAGAAGGGGCACTGTATTAAATAAACACCACAATCCCATCCTGACCCAAAGGGTTAAGCCTGTGCATGCCGTTGCCTGATTGACGTGTTGGGTTTTCCCACAATTACTCTCTTAGTTACTTTTTAGATGTGAATACATGACTTACGTTATACCCCAGGACTGTGGTAGGACGACTCTACGAACGGGACTGCCCCCTTTGGGTTTGGGCCGCTCTCCCTCTGTAGACGCTGGACCCTCTGGAGTGGCCTGTAGTCGAACTCTTCCCTCTTGACGGCTACTCGAACGCTTCTCCCATGTAGGTCTTGAGTCTTCACCGCATAGACGTATCACTCACGGCTAAGTACCAGCTTCAAAGCTTACTCGGACCCGTCACTCTTAGTACGTCCTTGCTCAAGTGTGATCTCTACTGGACTGCCCGGTAGCGACCTCGCTTGCCTACGGGAGAGCTAGTCCCCTCCCCGCCAGCCAAACCACGTGTCTCTCTCGGCCAATCCGCGCTTCTTCTTAATTGTCCAGGCTCCAGAGCAAAACATCGCTTTACATAATTCGGCCAAATAAACATTCAACTCAGCATTAAACATTCCATCGAAAATCCAGGATTGTTATATCAATACAACTGACGAAACCATCTGGTGCAGCACCTCACTCCGTAAAACACACCTCGTTATTTGGGCCAGCTTGATTACTCCACAGCAACATTCCGCTGACAACTAGTCGACATTGCAAATGACGTCAACCGTTAGGTAACGCCAAAGTTGTTACTTCCAACTATAAAAACACCTCTTGCTGCAACTCGATGCTTCTTAACTGAATAGAACTCCAGATATTCGGATAAACTATCCAAATTATATGACAATATTCGTGACTCGGACGGACATTCTTAATTGATTTGGCTACCTCAGATTTTGTCCGCCGTTTAGTTAAAAAAAAAAAATTAGATTAAAGGGTATTTAACCGCTTAAACTCAAAAAATATATTTCATATTAGGCTAACTAGTAATGAATTTAGCAACTAACAGAAAAATTATTGGGGCCACCCTTGACCTCCCAAAAAATTGTCAAACATGACATTTTTCGAGCTAGGTCCCATCGGCAAAAATCTCCCATAAGAAATAACATGGGGACGATCTTTATGCCCCGTGACCTTGGAGGATTTTGATCCAAAAAAAATATGGCCATTATGACGTACTCGACAGCCTTTTCTGTAAATTCTCTATATTTTGTTTTGTAATTTGGGCAAGTAGTTCGGTCAAAATATGCTGATAACCAAGATGGGGTGTGATTTTGGAATGCATATTTTTGCGTGTTTGAGGGTATATTTGGGCACAGTTTCAAGACACGATGTTATAAAGGGGCATTTTAGATTGGTACTATGCTCTAGTATCTATGTGGACCAAAAAAGAAGCAAGTTAAAGCCGATTTAGGAAATTTTCCAAAACACCAATTTTTGCCAATTTCTGGATCAAAAAAATTAAAAAGTTCGTGTTAAATCACAGTTACAAGATATAATTTTTGAACGGTCATTTTAAGTGTAGTATTGTGCCATAGATCACGTGGTAAAAAATAATGTTTGGGGTTTTTAGCCCCTTTAACTTTAATGTAACTTTATAACTTTTTAAACGATTTTGCCACAAAACTAATGGCATTCAATCGGGAACGAAACTTGCGGGTGGTCAAAATTTCAACTCGATCCGAGCCTCCGTTTGACCGCTATCATGAGCCAAAAAAGCTGTGCGACTTTCCGTTGCCATGGTAACGGGACTTTGTTATAATGTAATTTCCATCTACACTACTTATCGGATCAAAATAAAAAATAACATATTCGTGATCGGACGGACATTCTAAATGATTTTGCCACCTCAGATTTTGTCGTCGTTTAGTTTAAAAAAAAACTTCGATTAACTTTAATGTAACTTTTTAACTTTTAGAACGATTTTGCCACAAAACTATACAGCAACCCGCCTAGGTGGTATGTACATGTGTGCAAAATTTTTGGTCGATCAGAGAAACGGTGCGACCTGTATTGAAGCAGTAACAGAAAAAAAAAAAAAAAAAAAAAAAAACAGACATTCTAGCTATAAGAGTAAAGTGGAGACGCTCGCTTCGCTCGCTCAATTAACAGAAAAATTATTGGGGCCACCATGACCTCACAAAAAATTGTCAAACATGACATTTTTCGAGCTAGGTCCCATCGGCAAAAATCTCCCATAAGAAATAACATGGGGACGATCTTTATGCCCCGTGACCTTGGAAGATTTTGATCCAAAAAAATATTGGCCATTATTGACGTACTCGACAGCCTTTTCTGTAAATTCTCTATATTCTGTTTTGTAATTTGAGCAAGTGGTTCTGTCAAAATATGCTGATTACCAAAAAGGGGTGTGATTTTGGAATGCATATTTTTGCTTGTTTGTAATATGGTGAGGATTTTCGATCTTTAATTATCGATTATTGATTATCAATCAATAGTATTTAGGCATAACTTATCAACAGTGCTAGTCATAGTTAGTCACAGCCAAAGTAGCTGACATGGATTTGGCCAGTCCAAATCATGATCAGTTACCATTGATGGGTAAATAAATATTGATTCCAATCAATATTGATTTACCTTGTCAATGTTGGTAGACCAGTGGGGCCATTTTGTTCTCATGATAAATATTGTTAATTTCAAATCGAAGCACCTGGCTGGTTGCTATCATAGCCAGACGTGATTTGTAATCTATCTTACTGTAACTCGGTACTGCCAAGTAAGCAGTACAGTAAACGTCACAAGTACTCCAGCCTTGTTGCAACAGACGGGAGATGTGTGTTGCATTCAAGTATGTTTTAATGCAAAACTGTACCTCTATGCTTTAACATGATGAGAACCTAAACTGAGGCTAGGCAAGGAAGGGGCCGCCCCTCTCCTCCCACCATTGTTATCCAGTGTGATTAGCAATTATTGACTCTCTCTTATTTCGACCACCATGTAAAATGGAAGTGTTTGCAGGTTTAGGCAATAAGTGTGCGGATTACAACATCATATTATGAAGTGTTCTATGTATCTGTTTTTATTAAAAAGTGTTAGTTTAATCATTGCGTTATGTTTGTAACGTAGAACCTTCATAACCCTCCTGAAAACAGTACTCCCTCAGGATAAATAGTCTAACAGTGTCCCGATACTTATTGATCAGTATCGATCTACTGATTGAAACTATCGCCCGGACATTACATTTGGTGCAGCGATTACCGAAATTTTTGTGTACAAAAATAAAAGAACCCACAGAGACAATTTTTCTTGAGTGTGATATTGTTTTTGGGAGGAAATAAAAAAAAAGTGCCTACAGAGAAGAACTAGGTGAGTCCACACATTTTATTATTGCATGCTTATAACTGTCGCATGGATAGTCTGCTAGTAACAAACACTTGATTTTTGTAGTAAAATATTTATTGAATATTAAACGTGGTTTGTGATACGGTTTTGTAATCACAGTTGATCAAAATGGCGGTCAGGAGTGACGAATTATAGGCTTATATATAGCACATGGTTGCTATGCTGACTAGCCAGGGAACATTCGGAAGTAAGGGAAGTCTAAACTGTTCACTTAGAACAGTGCAAATATTTTGGAAATCATAGTGTTAATGTTATTAAAGACATCCATGTGTAACATCTGAAACAGTAGAATGGCGGTTATTTGGTCGTGATTGTCGTAATAAATCTAGAAAAAATAAGGAAAGTGGTAAACAAAGCCAAGTTTCCGGACAATCATGTGTGAGCGACCAAAGGCTCCGAAAACTGCGCTGGTAGGAGAGCCCTTGGCAAAGGACGGTTGGTCTAAGCTAATGTAAATTAACCCCCCCCCCCCCCCCCAATAGAATTTTTTTTAAAAAGGGGAAGGGAAGAGTTCGACGGATGCCTCGTCGTCAAAACTAGCACTAGCCGAGTCGGTGATAGTACCTAGTGTAGCAACCAGGAAGCTAGAGACAGGCAAGTTCTCATAGCGGAAGTAAAATGATAGGAAGCTAGTGTAAGTAAACACTGGAACTACAATGTTATTTCTATCTGCAAACCGGAGTCAGTTAGGCTACACTAAGGACAGGTTGCACTTGAGCTAGGGACGTAGAGGTAAATAAAATAGAAATATTCCCCCCCCCCCCCCTTTAAAAAATTATATTGGGGGGGGGGGCGGCAGTAGTGGCTTTTGAGGTCACTAGATGGTTCAATAAATCAAGAATTCTCATTGAATCATCCGTACAGATTGCCACCATTCCAGGAAGAATGGACCATTGGAGATGCGTGGTGCAAGAGGATGTTTCTAAGATCATACAACATGCTGGAACAAGGAGAACAGATTCTTACATAAACTTTGAAATTCTATGGGGTCCCCTTTGTCTTCAATCCAACGAGTTTCCGGAGGTGGATACATGTTTAGATCTGCCTCGGTCAATCAGAGTTAGTATGGATGATTTCCTACTACCAGTCTTGAGTAACCTACCCAGGGGTTGGACGCATCTCACAATGGTCAGCATTACTAAGTTATATCTCCAAGCTAGAGATGGGGTCAAGATCCTGTATGTATATACTGATCTGGTTTAATGAGAGGATAGTTTCCATTCTCTGTTAAAAAAAAAAAAAAAAAAAAAGTGATTTCAGGGTATGTCGGTAGACCAGCTCTTACAGCAGGGAGGAGAGGCAGCGTTTGTAATACACGCTGATAAGCAGGCATACGCCCCCTACACACAATACACGATAGAATGAACAACCAAACCACGAGACACACATTTACCACTAGTGCCATTGATGGGATCCAGCTAGGCCAGGTCCACCCAAAGAAAGGTACTGTTTTGTCGGCTTCAAATTCCCTCCTCAGCTCATCTACCTTGTATAAGGCTTTGCCTTGCTCTGTAACAAAGTACTTTGTGTGGTTTGACTGTATTTTCAGCAGATGCTCCAAAAGAGACCTGACCCTCAGTCAGTAATATCTCGCTTCTAGATTTCATGCTTTCCTTCTCGCTTAACAATGGGATATCAGCCCTAACTCTAGGGGTGTCAAGTGATTGTATCAAGTCCTGGGGCGTATAGTGCTTTACAGATATAATCAAATCAGATAGGGAAGTGAAGTGTGTAACTGTAGTAGACTCTGTTTCAATGACTGTGTGTCTCGGAGCTAAAGAGAACCAATTGGACCCAACCCAGCAACCTGCTGAGACTGTCACGACCGCAGGAGATCCTACTAGGAATTCTGTCTTTTCCATGGTGCGATTGATCTTGCAACTCTTAGTAATAGTTAGCGAAGAGAGATTGTGAGAAATGAGCCAGGAGTTTTCACCACTCGGTAAGATGTACACCTCCCGAGATAAAGGAGCAGGCAATATCTCAACGGAACAGGTAGATGCGAAGCTCGAGCTATTCAATAGCAGATGAGCCTCGCAAGACATTGCGTGTTGGGTCTTCCATGTCCCTGTGACTGAGCAGACCTTCATTGGATGATCTCGACAATGCTGGTATTCTAAGTCCGATAGGTCCATCACAGAATTGAGAATTAAGTTGTGTATCAAAGCTCGCGCTTGGGTTTTCACCTCCATCCATCTTTGCCCTACCATAAAAGGCACTGAGCAAACAGACCATGTTCTTGTCATAGATGGGGAAACGACAAGTGGGACTTTGAGAGTCACAACCAAAGAGCTATTCATGACCGCTACTGTTGAAATAGTAAGTGAATAGTAGGATGCTAAAGATGTCTCTTCTGCTAGACCTACTCCGTCAGGTAGTTTAGCCTTAATGGTTCTAAGAGCTGACATGAGTGACTTGATAGGCAAGAACTTAGGATGGATCTGCCCACTAACCAAGATGGAAAACAAATGAGATCGCATTTCAATCATGTCACTAGCTACAGATGCTAGAGTGCTAGCATGGGCTATAATCTCGACTAGCTGAATTGAGATAGTGTGAGCTACGTCCAAAAGTTGATCCTGTGTCAATCCCCTTAGTGCCGTATCATTCATTGAGTCTATCTTCTCCACTCTAGAAGACACGCTGGCAGAAATTTGATCCAAGCGGTTTGCAAACATTGTCGAGACATCTGTGATCTCCTTTTGGAACACTCTTGTAAGAGATGTAACACTGGCAGAATTTGCTACTATTTGATCCATCTGACTTCCCAACATTTTGGACATGATTGTGACCTGCTTCTGGATTTTATCAGTATCAGCCTCGGTCGCTAGACCCCAAGCCCACTTGTATACTTCTCCCATGAATGCGATGGATCTCTTTTTCCTCTTTTTTCTATCTCCTAATAAAGGGTTCTGCGCATGCTCTCGCGGAGGAGGTGCCTTGAACGAGTCCAATGGTCGAGCCGTATCAACTGATCCAGTGAAACCTATCACCCCATGTAGCTGGGGAGGCAAGGCCATAGTGCAGGCCTCAGAGCGTTGATTCACGCTGGTTTGAATGCGTGATGGAAAGCATACGATATGCTCACGGATAAGGTCGACGAACCTTCTTATTCTCCCCAGAGATTGTCTGTCAGCCATTCTATAGCCTCCAGTTGGCAGGAGTGGAATGGTGTTGGCCTCAAGGTAGTTCTTTTTATAAACTTGCATGCACGCACCAGCGATAGTGATAGCATCCCAGAACGGGTCAATGCCTGTTGACGAAAGGAATTCCGACATGAAGTTATTACTAGCTTATCTTAATATGGTGACATCATCACAACAATAAGCAGTTATTTCCTTTTGGAAGTCGAATATGGAGTTCTGGTTCTTTTGCTCTTCATGCCACAACAGAAATTCTTGACGATCTTTACACGTCATATGGTCAATGCCATAATATTCTGTGTTGGGGATCGGACCTACATAGTCAAAGTTTTCCGGTCTATTGAAGTGGTGGGGAAAATTACCTTTTTTCAAATTAGGTAGATTGAAAGCTTTTGGGAAGGTTTTAAGAGCCATAGGCATGAAGTTGAGGGAATCTTTGAATACTATGTCGTTGCAGGACATGGTAAGAAGTTTGGCGCCAGTCTGAATTATTTCGGGTGCCCAGTCAAGGTCTTCCACCAAGTGACGCAGAATGAAGTGTCCGTTGTATGATTTCATATTGTGGGCAATAGCTAAAATGTTCTTTATACCTGGCCGTCTACGTCTGCAATGGGCTATGAATTCAGCGACAGGGTGTACACTATTAAATATGTGCATCCTAGCTTCCCCTGGTGAACATACATCGCAATTATTTTCAATTGGTAGATCGAAACACGTGACACAACATTGTTGTGAGACTAGAAGATTTGGCACGTGTTCCATCATAGCTTCATTGTTATCCATGGGAGTGCATTGAGTGGCCTCAATATCGTAAAATATATACATAATGTTATCTTTGTCACCCTTCTTTGGCTTGCTCGGCAGCATGTAGCATTTATGGTTTTCAGGGCAAAACTTGCGGCAGAGATGGCAATAAATTTCACCGCAAGTATGCTTTTGACGGTCTCTTAAATTTACATATTTACAGCATATGTTACATATTTTGTGCACATCGCAGACTGTGCGTTTATTAGTGTACTTTGCTTTCAAATGGTTCTTCATGCATTCATTGCCCTTGAAGGTGCGCAAACACTTCAGACATTTTATTGTTGGGACTGAGTCAGAGCACATATTGCTGCTGTGGCATTGACTACATACATCAGGACATTTATGCCCCCCAGCCAATTCAAAGCGTACGTGGCAGGGGCGACAATAGAAGTGTGTGTCAAATGCTCCCGTAACAGTTTTTATCACATCATAGTGGTTATTGTGATAGAATATATCTATACGGTCCTTCGAATAAAATTTCTTTCCCAGTACGTTCAGTGAAGACAGTAATTTGATATTCTGTCAGGTAACTAAAGGTAAAGTCAATGTACAAGTCAACTAGTGCAATAACAAAAAGAAACGTAATAAAAGCAAAGATTCCAACCAGACTCGTTTAACCTAAAGTTAAGTATAAGTAAATCATAATATTGTATCCTTCGCCAAAAGTTTAATCCATAAGATACACAAGAATAATGTAAGTTGAACATCAACCAAAAATTACAACATAACACAATACATCATTTAGCTAAGCATTCATAAAACAATACCAACGTTATAACTAACATAATAAAAATACATGTTGGTTATTCTAAAACTAAGAATGACTCAAAATGAACAAAACTGAAAAACACAAAAAGTGAAACTACGACAATATGTGGTCGTTCCACATAAACTGAAAAGTTAAATCTAAAGTACACAAATTATTTATACCAAGGTTTAAAAATTTATACCTGTAACGTTAGGAATGAAAAGGTTCATAAAAATCTCATAAAAATTGTTTCAAGTTCCACTCACGATTTTGCTCTTTGGCAGAAACACTTCATAGCCCCAGGATCTCTTCTTGCTCCCAATTATCGGAAACACGCGGGAGAGCCACCAGTGCTACCCTTTCCTGGGCATAGGGTGCACATAGGGCACACGAACATGCCGGATTGATCCGGGTGGGCGAAACTACTGGGCTTACAACGGTCATCTCGGTGTCCGGCGAGGTTCTTTCCAGTGGGATCGTGTCCGTCTCCGAGGTGGTGGGTGATAGTCTGGTGTCCATGGGTGTTTCCTCATCTCCAGGAGGATTGTCGTTCATCTCTACTGGAGACGATTCTGTTGGGATCCGGGGTGTCGTGGTCGGCGTTGGCGGCTGCAGCGCGGTTTCCACCGCTCTTGCTGCGCTGGCCAACACCTCCAATCCCCTTGGTACAGGAACCGGAGTCATTGGTCGGTCCAGCATCTCCTTTAGTAGGTTTAGGTTAGGGGTCTTCTTCGGGATGGTGATTTTGGATTTGGCCTTATAAGGGGTCCAATCCGCTTCTGCTCCGGGATAAGATCGTTTGGTTGTCTGGTGGGGATCTTGAACGGGTGCGGACAGTGGACGACCCCAACCCTTGGACATGGTCAGGTCAGTGGCGGCCATCCGAAATTGGTTTGGTTGTGGATGTAGACCTGACGGTCGGCCAAATGGGTTTTGGGACCTGCGGTCAGCCAGAATGCGCCCACCGCTTGTGGAGAGAGCGTCACCAATCCGGGGAAGGAAGTTGGCACTTTGTGTTGCCGGGACTGGTGGTAGGGTGGGGTTGTAGCGTTGGAACGGGTGGTGTTTGTTGGGATCTCTCTACCTCGCCATAGGGCCAAAATGGCAGGTAGCCCGCGGGAACAGGAGTCACTTTAGGGAGTCGGGTGACTTGGTCGACAGGGCAAGGAAAGGAGCGTACGTGTCCCAGGCGGCCATTCTCAATTGT
>JAMZAV010009102.1:0-25454 GCA_024449915.1 Sweltsa coloradensis | reverse complement strand
TATAAATAAATTTCAAGGTCGTGACTCTGATTGACCCCGGTGACCTTGACTTTTGATTATGTATGAAATTCGTGTTCAGTGTTTAAATCCTTTCAAATGAGTCATCACAAGCTATGCTTCCTAGCACTTTGAACGTATTTTAGAAACAAGGGCAAATGTAACAATTCTGGACACTCCTGTTAAAAATAAAACATTTTTTAGATTTAAATCATTAGATTGAATAAATACTTGAACAAAGTGTTTAAATATCACCCTTTTACTTCTATTAGGTTCACCCCTAGTCTGTTTGAAAATAATGTCTACCGCTAACTTTGCACCATGGTCACCTCTGAACGGGAACATTTTTCGATGCAAACCCACGGGCAAATGACTCATTGCATTTTTCTGAGTAAATGATCCAAAATTCACGCTACTATCAATTATCCCCGAAAGATGAATCATCACAATCTATAGTCCTACTTATAGATACTAGCATTTTGAACGAATTTTCGAAATAACAATTCTGGACACCCCTGTTGAAAATAAAACATTTTTTAGATTTATAATTAAATTGAATAAATACTTAAACAAAATGTTTAAATACCACACTTTTACTTCTATTAGGCTCACCCCTAGTCCATTTGAAAATAATGTCAACCCCTAACTTTGCACCATGGTCACCCCTAAACGGGGCAAAAATCGATTGGGACCACCTGGCAAATTACTAAGCACGTTTTTCTGAGTGAATGATCCAAAATTCACGCCTCTATCACTAAACCCCGAACTTAAGCCTGTTTGGTATCCAAGGAGCTGAGCTAAATGGCATTCAATCGAGAAACGAAGCTTGCGGATGGTCCAAAATTTCAACTCGATCCGAGCCTCCGTTCGAACGTTATGGCGAGACATACAAACAAACAAACAAACAAAAAAAAACTGTGACTAATTTTTCCGGCAGAGTCAAATGGAAACGCTCGCTTCGCTCGCTTATAAATTAAAAATTAAAATAATACTAGGAAGCTTCGCAAACGCTTTTTCAGGCGCGTTGTTGGATGAGCGTAACTAAAAAAAAATAAAAAAAAAGCGCAAAATTTCGATTTTCACGAGAAATAATTTTTCGATTGCGCTCAAATTTCGCATGAATATATTAAATTATAAAAATAAGGTTCTGTAAAAAAATCATTGCAATAAGATAAGGCATGTAGGTGTTAAAAGTCGAAGAAATGTTTTAAAAATCGGAAACAATCGGAAAATTGCAATTTTCATGAGAAATAATTTTTCGATTGCGCGTCAAATTTCACACGAATGTATTAATTCGTAACATTTAGCTTCTGTGAAAATATCATTACAATCAGATACAGCATGTAGGGGTTATAAGTCGAAGAAATGTTTAAAAAATCTAAAACAAATCGCGAACACACAAAAATACAAACAGACAAACAGAAAAAAAAGAAAAAAAAACATTCCGGATTTTTTTCTGCAGTGTAGTGAAATATAATCTTCGCTTCGCTCGCTACGCTCATCCAATTAATATATCTAAAAATTAACAAATAATTATATGGTGATGAACAATAAATAAATATATGAAAATAATCAAGCGAGCGAAGCGAGCGTTTCCATTTGCCTCTGCCGGAAAAAAATAGTCACTGTTTTTTTTTGTTTTTTTTTTGTATGCCTCGCCATAACGTTCGAACGGAGGTTCGGATCGAATTGAAATTTGGACTATCCGCAAGTTTGAATCTGGATTGAATGCCATTAGTTTTGTGGCAAAATCGTTCAAAATGTTACAAAGTTACATTTTAAAGTTAATCGATTTTTTTTTTTTTTTTTAAACTAAACGGCGACAAAATCTGAGGTGGCCAAATCATTTAGAATGTCCGTCCGGTCACGAATATGTTAATTTTATTTTGATCCGATAAGTAGTGTAGATGGAAATTAAATTTTAACAAAAGTAACGTTACCATGGCAACGAAAAGTCGCACGAGGTTTCTGGCCACTATGCACTGCCACCTAGAAGTAATCAAAATACTATCGAGGAAGCAGTTTATTATTTGTTACCAAAGAGTTAAAATAGTTTTCCCAAGGAAATGATGTCAAGGTCCTCTAGATGGCGGTGGATTTTATCCACAAAGTAAAGGTTTACCCACGGGTTTACCCAAATACCTTGGCAATAATAAATAATAT
Organism: Sweltsa coloradensis; assembly: GCA_024449915.1. Taxonomy (NCBI): domain Eukaryota; kingdom Metazoa; phylum Arthropoda; class Insecta; order Plecoptera; family Chloroperlidae; genus Sweltsa; species Sweltsa coloradensis. The sequence continues at coordinate 23,294 of JAMZAV010009102.1, read as the reverse complement.
TGGAAACATGGCCCCGTGGACAGCGAACGTCGCAAATTTTAAAATTTAAAAAATGTGCAATGTGGGTCTAGCAAAAGCACGTGCTCGCTTATCAACGCGTCCAACTGAGCGTTTCCTAGTTATTATAAGTGCAACAAAACATAAGAGTATTAAACCTTGCTACATTTATGAGTGATATTGCTTTCCACTTAAACTTCAAGAGCCAAGTAGGTGCGGTCTACACAGATTTTAGCAAGGCTTTTGATAGCGTTGACCTTACAATGCTTCTCCACAAATTTGAAGGTTATGGTATTCAGGGTCAAGTTCTCTCACTGCTGGCAAACCACCACACAGGTCGAAACCCCAGTTCTGAGCATGTCACGTCTGGGTTGCCCCAGGGATCTATCCTGGGTCCCTTAATGTCCACTATGTTTGTGAATGACATACCTGCGTGTTTTCCATCGAGTAAGTGTCTTCTATACGCTGACGACTTAAAAGTTTACAAGCTCATCAATAAAGCTATTGACTGCAATGCTCTTCAGTTAGAGCTTGATAATTTTGCCAATTGGTTTAGAAATGGAGACTTTACCTCAATGTTGATAAATGTAACGTGATCACATATACAAACAAGAAGAATCATTCTTTACGTTATCGATACATAATTGAAGATGAGCGTCGTTTCCATAAAGACACTAAGAATTCTTGGTTTTATCAAACGAAATTGTGCCGCTAACTTCTCACCCAGAACTACAAGAAACACCTTTTTTTAACTACTGAGATTCTTAGAACAGTTAGGTTTAATAAGTATAAACAATAATTGGACTCATCATGTTCTTTTAGTAAATTAATATATTAAATTAAAGGAAAAGCGATATTTTTAATAAAAAATAAAAATTATACCACAATTATGTGAACTGGCATGACGCTTCAATCATTCTACACGAAGCAAATTCGCATAGACGGAGGCTGAAGGAGGCTGCCTTGATGTCTGTGGCTGATGATGTTATCAGTGCTCCCAGCATTGATTTCCCGGCGATTTGGAAAGAGTTTGTCCCCAAGCCATAGAACTATTGTGGGCATGATTGTGGTATAATTTTTATTTTTTATTTGAATATGTAATTTTTATTGAGATCAAGATGGCCGTGTTTGTTAGATGTGTCGACCTTGGCTGGGAGACGGAGTTTTATGTTTTGTTTGGTTTGTTGCCTTTTGAAGGGTACTGAAAGTACCCGAAATATTGCTTTTCCTTTAATTTAATATATTAATTTACTAAAAGAACATGATGAGTCCAATTATTGTTTATACTTATATAAGAAACCTGTATGTATCCTTGATTCGACCCCACGTTGACTACGCCAGTGTTGTGTGGATTCCACATCACGTCACCAATATTAAGCAAGTTGAACCTCACTGCCCAGTGCCCACCAGAAGGCATTCCAAACAAGCGCTCATCAGGAGATAAACCGATCCCACCTCACATGCCCATCCCAATCCAAACAAATGTTAAAGTTTTCTTTGTTATCAAAATAATATAAATTTTCACCGATCACCTTTGTCAACAACATTCAATTCCAACACTAGAAAGTCGTCGTAGTGCAACCGACGTAATTTTCCTTTACAAACTTCTCCATAATTTCATTGACACGTACCTTTTTGAAGATATTATAAACTTTCACATCCCTTCAAGATTTACAAAAAAATTACATCCCCTTCAAAATTCCGTGTGCTCTTATTGATGTTTTTAAATTTTCCCCCATTAGCCGAATTCAAGATACCTACAACAAATTATTAGCCATCAATCCAGAAATTGACATCAACCACAATCATGAAACTTCAATTATTTCAAGCAGCTGTTTATGCCAGTTTACCAACATAGCTCATTTGTTACTCTTGCCACCTTTCCAACTTTTCACCAGTTTTGCATTTTATAACCTCGGCGTTTTCTTTTTTTTTTCTTTTTTTTTCCCGTCATTCATCTTGGGCTTCAGCCGATTTTTTTATGTACATACTTTTGTTATACAAGTTTTTATTGTATTTGTTGTATAATTTTAATTATATAGTACTTGATGTATTTAATGATTTGTTTAACGTTTTTGTATTGTTTTAAATTATATTTTTAATTGTTTAGTTTTAGCTTCCTAACACTTTGTAGGTAAATACCTGTTGATAGAGATCAATAAATATAGAGATCAATAAAATATATAGAATCATTCAAGAGACCATTCGGATATTCTTTTCCAAATTGTGAATCAGTAACAACTACAAACTTGATTCCTTCTATTATTATTATTTATAATAATAATAATAATAATATAATAATAATAATAATAATAATAATAATAATAATAATAATAATAATAATTAACACAATTTATTGGTCGGGACATTTCGCCGCGTCGAATCTGCTTTAATTGCTTTTGACGTTTCAGCCCAACTGTGTGTGTGTCAAAAGCAATTAAAGCAGATTCGACGCGGCGAAATGTCCCGACCAATAAATTGTGTTAATTATTTACCGGGCCGCGAAAGCCTTAAATTTGAAATAATAATAATAATAATAATAATAATAATAATAATAATAATAATAATAATAATAATAATAATAATAATAATAATAATAATAATAATAATAATAATAACAAATGAAGAAAAATGTCTACCCACACATGTGACATCTCGCTTTTAGTTTTGGTACAGACAGAGCATTATATAATGTTGTGGTATATTAAAATAAACGACAATGTGTAATTAAATTCTCGCTTGCCATGGTTGTGCAAACAACAATTAGTTCATTCATTCAAACAACATTTAACCTGCGCAATTACGAACGACCAACTATTTGCATTAACAACAGCTTTAGGACATTGTGACTTCAGTTTCTACCTTGAATTATATTTATTTGACAAACATGTAATTACTATTTTACTATAGCCACTTTTGGGGAAACAAACACTATACATTAAATATTTAACTAATAATGCACAAACATCACACAGCAATAAAATAGATCATTCGTTGCATATAAAAGCCTTAAAGGGGCTTTTAACAAAAAAATTGTTTTTACCATATGATCTATAGCACAATACTACACTTAAATGACAGTTTAAAAAATTATGTCTTGTAACTGTGATTTAACACGAATTTTTCAATTTTTTTATCCAGAAATTTAGGAAAATTGGTGTTTTGGGAAATTTCTTAAAACGGCTTTAACCTGCTTCTTTTTTGGTCCAGATAGGTTCTAGAGCATAGTACCAATCTAAAATGTCCATTTTTTTACATCGTGTCTTGAAACTGTGCCCTAATATACTCTCAAACTCACAAAAATATGCATTCCAAAATCACACCCCATCTTGGTAATCAGCATATTTGACCGAACTACTTGCCCAAATTACAAAACAAAACATATTATAACATTTACAGGAAAGGCTATCGAGTACGTCAATAATGGCCAATATTTTTTGGATCAAAATCCCCCAAGGTCACGGGGCATAAAGCTCGTCCTCATGTTATTTCTTATGGGAGTTTTTGCCGATGGGACCTATAGCTCGAAAAATATCATGTTTGACAACTTTTTGGGAGGTCATATTGACCCCAATAATTTTTCTGTAAATTGCTTAATTCATTACTAGCTAGTTAGCCTGAATGAAACATATTTTTTGAGTTTAGCTGTTAAATACCCTTTTAAAACACCCACACCCCTCAAGAACAGCGCGCTAGGCCTAATTTGACATGTTGTATTAAAGGGCATACTGTACAAAGCTTCTACCTTCAACGTTACTAAGTTGAATGTCAAACACTCTTCGGATAATAAATATGCAATGTGTACTTTTACAATTGTGATTCATATCCCAAGATATGACAATTTCAAGGATCAACTGGTCAACTGGTCAACTTATTCCACTCCGTCTTATAGGCGGCAACATATAATTTTAAATTATTCACCTCAACCTCTACTAGTTCACAGTAAGCCTAGTTGCGTCACAAAATAATGCTAGATATAATGTTAAATTGTTCACCTCAACCACAACTCTAGCTCACAGTAAGCCTAGTTGCGTCACAAATATAAATAATACTAGATACAATTTTAACTAACAATGATGATGATTATATCGACATTAACATTGACGTAGTCTAAATTGTTATCGTAGGAAATAACTGAAACACTAATGTACGAATGGGAGACGAATGGCTCAGAAGTTTAGAATAATAATATAGAAAACATAATAATGTTCACTATTATTCCATACAATTATGTGATTTTTATAAAAGCAAAAATACAAAATGTTATAAAATGCCTGAATATATTTTGAAATCGCTTTTGTATCTGTATTTATGATGAGGTTATTAATTTAAAACATGGATTTAAAATTTAAATTGTTCTTGCCTGTAACATAACAATACGACATGACTCATAAGTAGAAGTTACCATGTAAGTATTTTGAATCTAAATAATTAAAATATGCGTATGAATAAATAAAAGTCATCCATGTTTTTATAAGCACGATTTTAATTATATTTTCAAGTCCGTTCTACATCAGCCTCTTGCTGTCTCTCGATCGCAATGTTCGCTGTCGGGTCGGGTTATCGAATAAATCGGTCTATTTCTTTCTAAGACAAAGGCACCGTGGAAATACGAGCTTGGCAGGTGTTGTTGACAGCGGGACTGTGCTCCCCTACAACTCTCTCGTCGCAAACAAAGCTTCAGGGTAGCCCGTGACGTCACACTTCCACTCGGAGTCATAAACTTTGAGTTTTATCGAGTCGTCAAGGAGACTGAGAGCTTAGTAAGCACACTGATTAAAACGGGATTCAATTCATTTATGCAATGTTCCAAGTGGGATATAATAATGATTTGTACGAGTTTATAGATGAGGCTAATGCCTCGATATTCGTCTGTGTTATAAATAAATTTGAATGATCTTATTGGTAATCTCATGATACGTACTTGGGATTAATTATTCACTATTCAATAAGAAAACACAGTAGTATTGTCGATGCAAGGCCACGTGGAGACTGTTGTTTCTCTAGTAGAACTGTTAATTAGCTTCTAGTTTGAAGTTTCCGTCTGAAGGTTGAGAGCTATGCTTTGCATTATATAAATTATTGTAAGTTAGATTAGTTCTGGCATTCTATATAATATTATGTTTGCTTTACGTTTATGTAATAACTAAAAAAAATAGCTTAAAGGGATATTCACCTGCTAACTGGCTATGAATTTAGAAAGTAACAGAACAATAATTATTGGGTGCACCATGATCCAACTTTTTTTTGTCAAACTTGGTATTTTTCGAGCTAGGACCCATCGGCAAAAATCTCCCATAAAAATAACATGGGGACGATCTTTATGGCCCGCTACCTTGGAGGATTTTGATAAAAAAATGGACATTATTGACGTACTCGGTAGCCGTTTTTTGTACATTTTCTACATTTTATTTTGCAATTTGGGCAAGTAGTTCAGTCAAAATATGCTGATTACCAAGAAGGGGTGTGATTTTGGAATGCATATTTTTGCGTGTTTGAGTGTATATTTGTGCACAGTTTTAAGGCACGATGTTATTCTTCTGGTTTTTGTTCTGTTGTTGATTCTGGCGTTGATCTGCCGCTGCGGGTGTTCGCACTGTCCATACCACTGATTGCTATATTTCCTATAAATCAAAAATATCAATCTTTGGTTGGTTATCGGTCAATCGTTGATTGCGTCGGGGCCTACAGGGTTGGCTTGGTCACTTTGATTCAAATTCCCCCACTGAAAATTAGTTATATAACTGAGTGGGTAGACTCTTAATACAATTTTTTTTAAATATTATTTATACGGCAATTTTAGATTGGTACGGTGCTCTAGTATCTATTTGGAACACAAAATTAGTAGGTTAAAGCCAATTTAAGAAATTTTTCAAAATGCCAATTTTCGCAATTTTCTGGATAAAAAATGAAAAATTCATATAAGATTACAACTTACTTCCTCTGCTTACTATGCTATAGATTATGTGGTAAAAATATACTTTTTTGGGCATAGCCCCTTTAAGCGAAAATGTTGTGTTTAGGTTATGTTTGAGATACATAAACAAGTACCTATACTAAAGAGTCTTCAAATCATTAAAGATTGTGTCACCTGATAAATACAATAATATCAATAGCATAGCAAAACAATAACATTCAAATGTAAAAAATACAAGGTCAACAAAATATAACTACCTAGATACATTGCATGTTATCAATCAAGAGAGGATACAATTTAATTTTTTTATTATAATAACTATCTCTCAAAATGCCCTAGCTCGAGCAGGTACGAGCACCTCCATAGTCTGAAATAAATAAATAAATTCGTAATCTCGAGTCTACCCATTCAGGCATATCATAATAACTGGTTTTTATTCTGGGATATTAAATTTAAAGCCGACCAAGCCAACCCTGCATGAATAAGTGCCGACACCATCGACGAGCGAACAATGACCAACTAGAGACCGTCAAATTGAAATAGGTAACACCGATCAATCAAGCTGGACACGATTCCATCCACGGACAGCGCCAGAATCAACAAAGCTAATTCGGAACAATTAATTAAAATTTATTGTTCTATCGTTGCTACACGGCCCAAAAGTCCCCGGGTTAAACACTTTCCCCAAAGTAAAAAATGATTGTTTAAGCCCAAAATCAGGTTAAAAAAAACATTTTCCTAAAAATTTGCCTAAGCTTAACATTGGGGAAGCGAGTGCCAACTTTTAAGCAAGAGCTTTCAGTTAGTAAAGGGGGCAATTGTAGTTATTTAAAGTGGGGGCAATACATACATGAGTTATAATGAAGAAGAAACAAATTAAAATAAAACTGTCAATACAGCGGTTTTTAGTCGCGTTCTTGGGGGAGGTGCCCGGGTATTTAACACACCCCTGTTTGACGTAACCCCGTCTCTTGACCCCGGGTCACCAATAAACGTTGTATCGTCCTTTTTTAAAGGGAAAAAGACAACAAATAAACGCATGCCAATCGAAATTTTGCGTTCGTTTTTTCGTGGAATGACAAGTACAGACGAACAGAAAAGTGGTTTTTTAGGGTAGCTTTGGCTACTTCCCAGGGTTTTACATGATTACATTTAAACCCCCAATTTTCCCTCCCTATCCCTTTATTTTTTTTGGGTCGGGGCGTACAAAGGAATTATTTGGATCACTATGTAGAGTAATGAACTGGAATCTAATAATATGGGCCCTCCCTTATTTTGCTAAAAATACACTCTCAATACATTTCTGAATAAATGTTGTTTACTTTACACGAACAGACTCTTGAAGAATGTGGTGTAAGGTTTCATTGCATATTTTACATTTGTTTTCTTGATGATTATGTATGTATTGGTTTTCGTAAATGTTTATTATTCCATAATTCCATAGTTTTTATTTTCTCGAATAGTGATAGTTGTACATTTCTAGAATTTGCAATATGAAGAACGCAATTTCTTGAGTTATATAATTCTCAGACATGCAATCTAATTATTAAATAGTTTCTTGCATGTGATTGTAAGCCCCAATCACATAATTAAATTGCACAATACTCAAGACTTACCTACTCATAAGGATTGACAACTTTAGTAAATGACAAGCTAATGTTATATTCTTACAAAAATAAGTTTTTTATAGTCAAACAGGCTTATGATACCGATGCCTGGGTGTTCTAGCGCCCCGCGGCTTGGCTGTGGCGCCCGCGGGAACCTTCTTAGATGCAGATTCACATTTCCCAGCAACACTGTGACGAGCTCGTTTTTACATTTTCAGGGGTTCATCTTATGAATGTTATACACTTTTGCAAGAGTTGGAAATGTAATTTTCTCATTTTACGCATAATGTCAGCTCGTTTTCTATAGGAATGAAACAATAGTCTCCAAGCAGACACAATTTTACGCTTTGTAGTTCCTGTCTGAAGTTTTGAATAGGCTGTATCAAGTCACGTAGACTTATTTCCTAACATACGTGAAGATGTTTGATCGTTCTAACGCACAACGTTGCATGAACAATTTTAATAAAGCCATAATAAAAACAAGTACTCGTATGGTTTATTTTGTATTTTAAAACATCAAAAAGGACACATCAACTGAAAACTGTTTCGTTGTATATTCTTCATATAACATCGTGCAATTAAGAGGGTATGCTGAGGCTAGAACGGAGGTGAGTTTAAGCGCTCAGCTTTCTGTTTTTTTCGGGTAAACGGTTTATAACACCATAATCAAATTTCACAATGTCGTTTTTAAAGAATAAATCTATGTTATCCATTATGCGTATTCCTAAAATAATTCATTGATTTTAAATTAAAATTAGTAAAATTTAAACCAAAATTTACTAAATTTTTGTCAACTTCGTGGAATTTATTCCAAGTGTACAGATTTTTTAACTCAAATTTGCATAATGGATATCAACGTTTAAATCAATGTGAACGCGCAGGTTAATAGGTTTTTATTCTAAGATAAACGGTTTGGTGGGAATTTCCAGAATTGTAATCCATGTTTTGGATTTCCCATTTTTTCACGCTTTGGACTTATGTCTCTCAATGGATCTTTGTGGTTTATTTTGTGCAACCAATTATGGAAATCAATATGAATGTACTTTATTAACATCCATTCAAAATTTGGTAATGATATTACCAACCGTTCAGCAGAAATCATCAACACCTGTTTGCGCGCATTTGAGTTGGGCCAAGCTCAGCGTACCCTCTTAAGTTTAATGTACGATTTAATGAAATGTACATATACTATGAAACAAATTGAAATTGAAATAATGCTACAATTGATAGTTATCATAAATATAACTTGTTTATGTTGTGTAGCACATACAATATATCCTTACAGTTTTTATTCACCTTGATAATGTACAATCACCATGCAGGTTGGCATGCAAGTACCAAAGATTACAAGCACATTGTTATGGTATCAAAAGTCGTAGACATTTCAACATTATCACAATTGAATCCTTTTTGAAAAAACTGTCTGTAGTCAGATAAAATTACACTTCAGTTTTAGGTTTGAGTGGTCACCCAAAGGGAAACTGACTGTAGCCAGATAAAATTACACTTATAGTTTTAGGTTTGAGTGGTCACCCAAAGGGAAACTGACTGTAGCCAGATAAAATTACACTTCAGTTTTAGGTTTGAGTGGTCACCCAAAGGGAAACTGACTGTAGTCAGATAAAATTACACTTAAGTTTTAGGTTTGAGTAGTCACCGAAAGGGAAACTGACTAGCCAGATAAAATTACACTTAAGTTTTAGGTTTCCAAGTGGTCACCAAAAGGGAAACTGACTGTAGCCAGATGTAATTGCACTTCCGTTTTCAGCTAGATTTCATATTCACTTTCAAACGCGTTCATAGTGTATGTAACTAACTATGATTATATGCACGACACATTATAACGTAAGACCAGATATCATAAACATTCTAGATATAACTGATCATCGTAGACCTATCACAGATTCTTATAATTAGCAGAACGAGATTTCACGTACAATATTATCATTTGAAAATGTGTGGTATAGATGTTCAAACTTAACGTAAAATTTATTTTGACTTGGTGCTTCTTGCTTTGAAGGGATCTATTTAGATTTTTAGAATCACTTAGCCTATATGGCCAAAGCAATAAGTAACAAGCAAACATCAATGTATGTATTTTTCATGATTGTATACTTCATATTCATACTTAACACTTCATTTGTATTTTTTACTTCATTGTACATATTTTTATTATTTAAATTTACTGTCGATTTTGTTGTGTACAATATTGTTTTAAGATATTGTAAATAATTAATTGATCGAAATGCAAAAATTTTATGGTTCAAAGGCAGGACTTTGTTTACAAAATAAGCAATTATTTTGCTCCAGCTCAACCTCAAGATCGAACACAGAAGTTTGGACTCTTTCCTATTTTCTTTTCACTTGAACTACAGTAAATGATTATTTTCCTACTACAATGACAGTATAGTACACTGAGCCGAAGTTGTGAGTTCGATCGTAAGAAGTCGGGGTTACACTATAAATTAATGCCACCACACTTTACCGTTACCAATATGTTTTTGGATGAGCGTAGCGAGCGAAACGAAGATTCTATTTCACTACACTGGAGAAAAAAATCCGGAATGTTTTTTTTTCTTTCTTTTTTTCTGTATTTTTGTGTGTTTGTCAGCACGATTCCCCGGAAAAACCCGATACTCCATTTGCAATAAATTTAAATATATGGGGGCCTTTCAAAATCTCTAAACTTAAAAACTGCCACGTTTTTGAGCGCAATCAAAAAATTATTTCTTTGAATCCCCAATTTTACGTTTTTTTTTCGTTTTTTTTGAAAATTTATTTTATTTAAAACCTGCATGCTTTTTTTCGATTTTAATATTTTTTCACAAAACCCTTTAAATTTTATAAATTTAAAGATATCCATGTAAATTTGAGCGAAACAAAAAAATTTTTTTTTCATGAAAATAAAAATTTTTTTGCGGGTTTTTTCTTTTTTAAACAATTTTTGACTTATAACACCTACATCTTTTATTCTAGGGGAAATTTGTTTTCACAAAACCCTTAATTTTTATGATTTTTTTATTCGTGTGAAATTTTGAGCGCAATCAAATGATTTTTCTTTAAAAACCCAAATTTTTCGATTTTTTCCCTTTAAAAAATTAGAACGATTAATTAAAAAATTAAATTTAAGTTTATTGTTATTTTTTTAAATTTTAAATTTTAAAAAAAAAAAAATCTTGAACTTTGTAAAAATTTTTTCACGAACAACAAAAAACCCGCTAACACATGGCAGCTCATCACCAAATTTTACCTCACCCAAAAACGGGGCGGGACGAAAGCTTTTTTCCTAGTTTTAATATCAAATTCTGCAAACGACTAGTTAAATGGGATTAACGATATCAGTAGCTTAACGTTTGTCAAAATATAGTTTACCGTTTCATATAGGGCTGCGGCAAGCCCATCTATCGTCTGCTTTTTTATTATATATATAAGGATGGTCACAGGAGGGGTATTTTTAACAACTCACAAATTCATTGTCTTGGTGTGCAATCTTTCATAATTTGAAGATATCAGTATTCTCACACACTTAATAAAATAAATAAAGTTAATACTTAAATAAGAAAATATGCACTGTACCTCAAGTAGGTAAGAACATTAAAGATTTTTTTAAAAAAAGGGTTGAAGACACCTTTGCTGAGGCCAGTTTAATTTCAACCTTTTACGCCCACGTAAGCATGGACACACAAAAAATGATTCAAAAAAAGAAACCTCCGTTTCCCCCAATAATGATTGTTGGTGTCAGTCAAAAAAACTAACCCCCCTTTGATGGGGGGCTATACTTTTTTTTAATGAAATTTTGTACTTGATTTAACGCAATATAATTCCGATTAAAAAAATATTTAGACGATTTTTTTTTTCCTCCCTTTTTTCCCTGATTTTTCACCCTAATAAATTCCCCGTAAACAGGAATTGGGGGCCTTTTTTTACCCCAAAAAAAAAAAAAAACCCCCCCCCCAAACAGCAAACTCCTTTTTAAACCCCACCTTTAAAAAGGCATGTTCTAAACTATTTTAAAAACATGAAAAATTTTGGGAGCTTTTTTGCGAAAGAGCGTAACTGTGTCCGGGTAAATAAACCCTATTTTTTATTAACAAAAAACTTTAGATCTAAATGAATGGTTTTTACAGTGTTTTTGTTTTTTTGTTGCACATTTACCCTAAAGAAAAAAAATCATAGAAGTAGTAATGTACAACATTACATTTTTGCGGACTCTTTTGATTTTCTACTGTCAAGCAAGTCTACCAGCTATAAGTTATTAATTGAAGTGGTGGTCTTTTGTAATAACATGGTATTGTCATTTTTAAAAAGTTTTTGAAAAACCCCAAATAAAAAAAAAAAAAAACAAAAAAACAAAATGCAAACAAACATTTTTGGGTACAAGGGGGGACTTGTTTCGTTGCGAGTTGCAAACCCTAAACCCTCATGGGTAACGTTCGGACATACGGGCCCAAAATTGCATAAGAATTTCTATACCTTTCACTGGACAACACCCCGTATGGGCGAGTCAATGGTCCGGCAACTGTTTTTTGTTGATAAGTTTGAAAAAAAAAAGCACTTCTTATTGGTGGGAAAAAATTATTAAATAAAGTGTAAAAAAGTAAAAAAGATTTAGTTTATTTTTTATTTAAAAATTTTGCTGCGAAAAATGGAATGAAAAAAAATTTAAACGTTTGTATTTTTTTTGGGGGTAAAATTCCTACGGCAATCGTCTAACGTCTCATAAGAGCACACAAATCCCTCCAAGAACAATGCGGATTCTCTTGCCAACGTAACGGCATAAGAAGAAAGGCGTTTTGGGTAATCAGGGTTCGTCGTCGGGAAAAATTCCCATAACCCCGTAAAACGCTTGAAAAGATGTGAAAGCATGAAAACCCCGCGTTACGTGTCGCCAAAATAATGAATACCCACAGCATAAGGGGGACCCCATCCCATTGGTCGACGCGCGAGGGGGAGCGTCCAAAGTAACCCGCCCCCCTCTCTGACGCGATCATCCGGATTTATCAACGCTGCGTTTGGTTGACGCAAGTGTCATAGTAGCGATGCGCACGTCTTCACTGTGGGGGGGGGCTGGGCGTCGTGTCTTCTTGTGGGGGCGCCCGGGGAGGTTAGCGAAAATCAAGTTGTCGATGTGGCAAACCTTTTCCCGGGGCCCTTTTGGGCCGGGGGGTGGGCCGAGGTGTAGGTTACAGTCTGTATTGCAGAAGCATCACCACTGCAACGTTGCCCGGGGGGCTATAGAGCACTGGGTGGGATCTGCCGGGGGAATACATCCTTTTGTCCAGGCACCGTGAAAACAGACACGTGTTGGAACTTGTTGGGTCTATAACACCCATGCTCTTTACTGCTAAGTTTTGGGAAAACCCAACATTTCCACCAATTCCAAATTGTTTACAATTTTTATTTTAGAATAGTGATTCGCTTTTAGTAACCTGTTCGAGTATGGCTCTGTTTCGAAAAAAAAACATACTTACAAAAAGACAGCCTTTTTCCCCTTAGCAAAGGGATTTTGAAAAAATAAATTCTCAAACTATCTGTAATGTACATGTGTCCCCGATATAAATATTTATTTGAGTTAAAAATTTTTTTAAACCCACTTATCCATGTAACTGTTTTTCCTTTCACCAAAATATAATAATTAAATTTAAATTTTTAAATATTAAGTAATATTGTTTTTAATAAAGGGAATGGCACACTACCACTCCCCCCTCGCTCCACACACATACAAAATTTTGTGACACGATCCTCACACACACACAGCTAATCGATCAGATTTCCAAATCAAGGCACCAAATTCCCAATCAAAAATGTATATTCTCAAAAGTATGTGCATTATTCTAACATTGAGTCAGTAATGAAACAATCACGGGTACGGAAGTAAGCCTACTCAATATAGGGAGCGAAGCTAATAATAGTAGTTCCACTTGTGTTTATCCTTCAGTGGTGGAGGTGTTAGTACATGAACTTTCCCGGGGAGGGGTGGGGGGGGGGGGGGGGGGCTAGCCCGTTCTCGGAACCTCAATTATCACCAATTTTGTTGTTGTTATCATCCTTATTGAAGGGCAAAAAAAAAACGACTGTGAATCAGAGGTCACGCTGGGTTTTTATCGTGAGACGTGACCTACGCGTGTAGACGGACGGAAAGAAAAGCGGTTTATTAATAAGATTTGAACGATTGTCTAAGTTAGCACAAAATATCACCAGCGCCAATCCTTATCTCACATTGTCGCTCTTATTAGGCCGACAACAGTCTCGGAATAATTGCTCCAGTAATTATATGTGAACATGCAGTGTCTATAGATAGTGCCAGAGGTCACACATACCATGCTCATCGCATATTTTTATTTTGTCTACTTTGATCCTGGTATATAAAAATCATGAATGAAAAATACTAGAATAAATTGTTTTTGTATTGATAGCGAAACAGTCTGATGGTGTTCTCACTCAGCAGTAAATAGATAACCTTCGGTTTAAAAGTCAAACGGCGCCTGATAATGATTTCTTTCAAATCACAAACAAGGCTGAGCTGTCTTGTTATGGAATTGAAAAGTACGCGCGGACGCGCGTGCCCAAGCCGACAGAACGGTAAGACCAAAGATTAGTCATGTGGGGTAATCTTTGGTAAGTAAGACTATTCCCGTTCAACGTCGTCGTCACGATTCACTTTAGGCGTCAAAGAATATTCCAAGCTCACTCTTCACACAATCATCGCATAACATCGACAGTCGTTTTTATTCAAGCTAACAAACACAACTTACATTCTGTCAGTAGCATCACTGTCTCCCGCTTACCTGAATTGCATCATGCACGTGACCAGTATAATAGCCTTTTGGTTACATTACATTGCATTACACCGAACAACACCAGAAATCAGCTGTCTTTACAATAAACACTCATAACTCTACTGTTGAGTGCCCTAAAACAACCTTTATATAGAGTTTTCTGCTAGGGTTAAAAAATCAAGATATACGAAATCGAGAATTCGAGATACAACATCTTATATGTGGAAATAGTAATAACTAATAACGTTGCATCTCGTGGTTGTATTTTGTTGCTACGATTTTCAATATAATTAAGAGGAGTTAATAAAATCGTTTTATTATTTCACCTGAACGTTTATAAAGAATCTATCTTTGAGATCCAGTATGCGTATTACGCAATTAATTAATCGATTTCGATTAAAAAAAGTCGTGGCATCTACTTTATTTACTTAATTTTTGTGTTCGGGAATTTGTTCCACACGCAATTTCCACACTGGATCTCGAACGTTTGTCAATGCAAACGCGCAGGCTAATTATTGGATGAGCGCAGCGAAGACTTCAATTTCGCTTACCCTGAGAGAACTAACTTTGATTTTTTCTTATGTTTTTTTTTTAATACGGTATTTTCTTGGTATTTGGCCCTCGACCGGAAAAACAGCTACTCCGATCAGTTTATTCTTGAAAACGTTTACATCTCTAAGCAACTACAAAAATTAATGGTTCACATTTTAAGGTGAAAGTTACAAAGCAGGTTGAGGTTGCATGTGAAGTTCACAGGATTTGTCGATCAAGAGATTTTTGAATGGACTTTTAATAATAATGTAAAAAAAATAGTTGGGCATAGAAAATCAATTCGTCTACTAATTTCATGAAAAAGAATGCACTTAGAATATTTTTATTGATTGAATTCAACTATTTCTTACAAGTAAATTTATATATACACCTCACAAAATTGTAAATTCAAATCTTATTTTTAATTAAAATTTATATTTGAAATGAAATAATAAATAAACTTATTATAAAATATTTAAGACTCTCGCGGCCCGAATATATAAAACAAGGTGTGAAACGGGTCATTTTCCGCGTCAAGTGTTCCTTTCCTCCCTTTCCTCTTTCCTCCCTAGCCTATGTTAGGCAAAGGAGGAAAGATCCATGCTCAATCCAGCCTCAGGTAGGGGGATGAAAGGGAAAGTTACCGGGAACTCAACACATGGCTCACTCATTCGTCTAACAACGACTTTGTCGTTTTCCTAGTTAATAAATAATAACTAATTAAGCTTGATCGAGTTATTATACCTGTAAGCATGGTGTATTACACTCGTTTCTTCGCGTAGCCAAGTGAGGCTCAGGCAGTAGCCGTCTGTGTGACAGGTGTTGTTAGGAACTGAACCGGTGCAGAAGTCACAATGGCAGATGATAGCTGTGTGGAAAGAAATGCAATTTTAATTGTCAACACACGTGATTTTCTTCGAATATATCATTGGTAAAAGTCAAGTCGTATTTTTATTGCGGATAAAAAAATGTTACATTAAATTACTGCATTTATGCATTTATGCAAACAATATAAAATTGATTTTAAGTTACTTTCAAAAATAGTTTTATCAGCTTCTCGGGGGATATTTTTATGTTTGTTTTGATAGGAGAGTGATAACTTTTTTCGTACTCGGTGACCTTTTTTCGCTTCACCTGTTCCGAAATATAAGAATCATGGTTGGTGTTTTGGTATCTGTGAAAGTATTTTATTTCCAAAAGATTTTGGATCATGCTTTACTCTAAAAGAGTTCAGTTAATGTTCTTTCTTAGCTGGGTCCACCATGGTTAATAAAATGGTTTAATTAGGTTGTTGAGCTAATTCAAGCGTGGGAACTTTTTGTTGTACTTGGCGAGCCTTCTTTCGCGATTGAAGATGCTCTAATGAATATTAAAAAAAATAAAAGTGATTTTATGTTAATTTGGTGTACCCTACACAGTGTCTAAGAAGTAAGAATATAGAATACTGAAATGAGTAGTATCATCAGACAATATACAAGGTATTTAAATATGATTTTCTTTTTCTTCCTTTTTGTTGTCGAGTCAGAAAATAAAAACAAAACATTTAAAATCAACACGTCAATCGAGTTTCACAGTAATGACAGTACAACAAAATGTCAAATAAATTGTTTATATTGTCAATTTCAAATTGAATGCTTTCGCGGCCCGGAATATTATAAATTAATTAATGACTAAAATATATCCGAAGCGGCAAAATGACCCGTCCAATTTGGATATGCTGTATGTGTTATAATTTGTATTTGCTACACTGTAGATATTAATAATGGCACATATTTCGGTGGAGCATGCAAAATGAAGTGACTGTCTTGTCCAACACTGATGTAGAATAAAATGTAACAGTGAACCACCGTACGAATCCAAACAATTTTGTATGTAGAGGTTTACTAGAATTGCGAATTACAACTACGGCGTATCAGTATGTGTTTTTCTGTTATTATTAAGGGCCGTTTGTGTTTGATCCTTGATTTATTTTTGTCCGTGGTATTTGCATGGGTATTTATAACAAACAGAGTACGTATACGTCATTTTGTGGTTTCATTACATTTATTTGCCAAAGTAGAAATACATACTATGTTATTATTATTATTTTTGAATGTAAGACGATGTTTTTATTTTACGCAATAAAGTTTGTATCAAGGGTATAAAATGGTATTTGTACTTTTACTGTCAAAGTAAAAATGTGCTAATTTTTGCCGATATTTCAACTTGTGTTGTATTGAACGTGATTCGTGAAGCTTTGTTATAAAAAGCGACCTTAATAAAATGTTGCGTGTATTTTAAGTAAATAATAATACTGTGGGTAGGGTGACTGGATGCAAATAAAACCAATTTTCAATTGTGTCAGTTTACATTTTCACCGATTTTCTTGCTCTTGAAAAAACGACTTAAAAACCTTTGTTTCTTCCTCATTAGAGGTTTTTCATAATTATGACACAAATAAAACTGGTTGAGAGTATCTTGATTTTGATTTGTGACCTAATCAACGTGTCTTACCTGTTACGTCTTCTCTCAGCAGAATCATTAGTACGACAAACGCGAGATTTCTGATAAGAAAATAAGTCGCCATTTTAAAAACACTTGTATTTTTCTCGTGGTCTTCGCACTGAACTATAAGGTTGTTTAATATTGCTGTATTCAAAACACTACACTGGACTCGTCCCCCGTCTTATCTAACACGAACTGCGACTGATAACGCCATTTATATATAGGCAAATTATTTTTTAGTTAGCAATGTTTAGAATTTGCTAGTTCGAGCATTATTGCATTCAACTATGCATTATTGCGTCACTGTCAATCGAGCTTCCTGTTTTATCTATTATAATGCTATTGCACGTGTTATTTGATCTAGTTCATAGACGCGCCAAGGTCAAACTTATCGGCAGAGCCAAGGTGCCAGAACGACATGTTAGTAGTAGTTGCAGACGTAGTCGCTGAGAGCGCATCGTACTGGCCGAGATGAAGCTAGTTTTGTTACTACCAGAGAGTGGACAATATACAGCAATAAATTGGCCGCCATGTTTTTGCCAACCATTCTAGCTGCATCAATTTCCGTTATTGTAACAAATGTGGCTTAAAACAAACTTTTAAAAAAAGTGTTCTACAACAGATTACAACAATTTGATGTCAATTTCAAACCAAATGTGTTTACTTTACGGCAGTAGACAAAACTATAAAATGGTGTGGTAAAAACATGGCGTCTGGGAGCACTGTGTATGGCCACTCTCTGGTAATAACTGATCTCAGCTCTCTAGGCAGAGACATGTGACGTTGAATGCCATCCCACGGCCGAAGCTAGAACTACTTAGTATATTACTAGGTTAAGTAAGATGTTGTTTTATCCAATCTGAAATAGGGATGCTGCAGGTTTGTTCTTCCTAACACTATGTGTTGTACATAACAGATGTAAAATACAAAACCAGAAATGGGTGTGTGTGGGGACAAAAGAACGATAATGTTGTAATTTCACAGCAAATTTGAGGTTATGTCGCCAGCTGTCATTCAGTTCAAACACTTTTAGAAGATATCTCACTCAATAACACACACAGCTTTGTGTTCCATTACAATTATTATGTTACATATTATTTTTTGTTATTTCCAGTTTTATCTTCTATTTACTAAATAATCGCACGTCACAACGTTTACATAAATACCAATGGTTAATATTATATTATGTTAGTAGTATTTTAAAGTTGCATGGACACTGTCAATTATTTATTATCACAGTATAATTATTTTGTTAACCCTTTATAGGATAGTGGTACACATAGTTACCACCACCTTTCAAAATCTACACAATTAAATTTGTCAGTTTTTCATACTTTACCACCGGTCAAAAAGCTGCTTTGTTTTGTTCTGAATTGGTAGCATTTTTCCTTACTAAATTTTAATGAGTAGAACGTTTTATTGTAATTGACTAAAAATTGAATTGTGTATAAAACACAAAAATACACAAATTTCCGGGATGTCCCGGATATTTTGTTTGCCTGTAGTAAATTCAATTTGAACATGCAAAAAAATTGAAAAAAGAAAAATTGCAAAAAAATCTAATTTTTGAAAATATACTCAAATTTTGGATTTTTTTCAACTTTGATACCAATTTGGAATTCAAAATCAGCATTTTTTCAAAAAAAAAATCAAGGGAAAAAATATTTTTCAAAATCACAAATTTCTGATTGTTAAGGTAGAAAGAAACATTTTTGATAAAAAAATTGCCCTATAAAGGGTTTAACCTTTGTTCCTGTGAGAGGTTTGGAATTTCCATGCTCGTGTGAGCCAAGGCCTTCTATATGTGTGAGACTGAGCGCGCACGTGGATGTGAGTGCAATTGAGGACGACTGTACTCAAATACGTACAACACACTATCTTCGAGTATTGGACTGCGTGCTTAGTTTATTTGAAAGGAGACGACACGGCCGCGATTGAGAGAGGTCAGAAAGTACACGCTATGGCGTATGATTTAACTTCGGAAAGTCTTTAGTGTGATACGATCCCTCGGTAATCCAAGCTGGATGGTTTTACAAGGATTTCTTCTGCGGGGATTGATTACTATAAACTAGCCCTCGTATATTTCCACCTACAACTAACTTAGAAATTGACATGACACTCGGTAAAATTACTCGAACTCGTTACATTGCTTCCAGCTTCTATAAGTTAGAACAAAGCGTTTTCATTCAATAAGCAATAACATTCGTAAATTTACTAGCGTTTGGAAAGATAAAAGATAAAATTGCATAGAAAAGAAATAATACTTAAAGCCCATTCACAACCAACTTAGTCGCTAACTTAGTCGCTAACTTAAAGGTTTGTCTTGTGGAAAACAACATGTCTGTTCATGACCAAAACTTAGCCTTTAACTTGCACTTATCAGCAGCAGACAGTTTGCAAACTCCAAACTTAAACTTAGCAGCTAACTTAACATACCAATCAGAGAGTGACTCGAGCCGACAATTTGGCATTGGCAACAAGCATTGGCGCGATAAAAGTAAACACTGCAAATCTGTATTGTTGTGATTGGTTTAAAAACATCTATCATGAACAGCCACCTAAAGTTAGAGGATAAGTTAGCTGTTAAGTTAAAGGCCTAAGTTGATTGTGAATGAGCCTTTATTACACATTATACAAGTTATCATCCAAAAATCATCTCAATCATGATGATTGAGTCATCATCCAAAATTGGTTCCGCCGCCGGACTGTCATCAACAACATTTCGCATGCTATCACATTTCAAATTCGTCCGATATATTGTGTGGTTTAGAGTTTGACCTGTTCTGTTCTCTGAAACCAAATCCCGTGCATATTATATATAGCACAATATTATGCACATTAAATCACACTTCAAATAGTGTGTTACCGCAGCCAGAAAGGTCGGAGACACACTTCAAGGAGAGAAAAATCTCTAACGCTAGGTCTAATGTCCATGCTAGGGATAGACACTGTATAAATATTATATAGCAACTATGTTGTCATAAAATTACCAATTTAAATAATAGACGTTAAAACAGGAATCTTTGTTTTGTAAATGTTTTTCTTTTATGACAAGATTCCAATAATAAACCAGGCTTGTTATTATTAATATAAGGTTTATTGGATGAGCGTAGCGAGCGAAGCGAAGATTCCATTTCACCACACTGGAGAAAAAAATCCGGAATGTTTTTTTTTCTTTTCTTTTTTTTGTATGTTTGTCCACACGATTCCGGCTAAACCGATACTCCGATTGCGATGAAATTTTTTGGAGGCCTTCGAAAACTTTGAACTAAGAACTGCCACTTTTTTGAGCGCAATCGAAAAATTATTTCTCATTAAAATCGCAATTTTACGATTTTTTTCGATTTTTAAAAAATTTCTTCGATTTTATAACACCTATGCTTTATCCGATGATTATGATTTTTTCACAAAACCTTAATTTTATGAATTAATATATTCGTGTGAAATTTGAGCGCAATCGAAAAATTATTTCTTATGAAAATCACAATTTTAAGATTTTTTTATATTTTTAAAACATTCTTCGACTTATAATACCTACATGCTTTATCCGATTGTAATGATATTTTCACAGAACCTCAATTTTATAATTTATATATTTATTGTGTAAAATTTGAGCGCAATCAAAAAATAATTTCTCATGAAAATCGCAATTTTACACTTTTTCGTTAAAAAAACATACGCTCATCCAACAACGCGCCTGAAAAGGCGTTTGGGAAGCTTCCTAGTATTATTAATATAAGCCCGCTTTGAGGACATTTATTGAGTGATTTTTGTTCAATTTCTCTGAATGTTTTTTGTTCTTTTTTTCGTATAATTATATCAATCATTGAAGTCTGGAGTCTGGGTTATTCTTATTTTATTGTAAAGGCCCTATGCATTTTATCCCCACAGTTAGCCGCTTGTGTCGCTTGTGAGATTCGTTTATGTAATCAGATAAATAGTGGATAAAAATAAAAATAATTTTTTAAATTAAAATTTTTTTGAACAAATACTTGATTAAAATTAATTAAAACAATCGTAATTGGATGAGCGTAGCGAGCGTAGCGAGTGGAGCGAAGACTTCAATTTCACTGCCCCCCCAAAATATTTAGCTCGGGTGTTTTTTTTTTTTTTTTTTTTTTCCGTCTGTTTGTTCGCTTGATTCCGGGCAAACGGCATATGCGATCTTGATTAAAATTGGAGGGGACCTTCGTTTTCTCTGAACTTAGAGGTGTATTGTTTTTGGGTACAATCGAAAAAATATTTCTCATGAATATCGTACTTTTACGATTTTTTTCGATTTTTAGTGCGATATTTTCGTGACATTTGGTCCGATTCTGACCAAACAAGTTAGGCTACAACGTTCATATTTCACATGGACATTAAGGTTATGGTGATGTAGTACCTTTTGAAAGAAAAGTTGAAAAAGTTGAAAAAGTTAGCCAGAATCCACAGAAATAAAGGTTTTAATATGAGTTTATTGAGGTTTATAATACCAATTAACACGTAACAATAGAAACTTGACAACAATCACCTACAATGCATTCAAAAAGAACTTCATATTTCACATGGACATTAAGGTTATGGTGATGTAGTACCTTTTGAAAGAAAAAGTTGAAAAAGTTAGCCAGAATTCATAGAAATAAAGGTTTTAATATAAGTTTTTCAATTTTTAGAGCGATATTTTCGTCCCATTCGGGCCGATTCTGACCAAACGGGTGGGGCTACAACGTTCAGATTTCACATGGACATTAAGGTTATGGTGATGTAGTACCTTTTGAAAGAAAAAGTTGAAAAAGTTAACCAGAATCCACAGAAATAAAGGTTTTAATATGAGTTTATTGAGGTTTATAATACCAATTAACACGTAACAATAGAAACTTGACAACAATCACCTACAATGCATTCAAAAAGCACTTGCAAAGGAAAAGTGCAAACAAACGCAAAAAACGCAAACAAAAAAATTACAAAAACGCTCATCCATCAACGCGGCGGGACTTTAGCGTTTTCCTAGTTACAATAACCATGATAAGAACATCAGCTTGAGGCTCTGGTATGCTCCATTCTGCTGGGTCGGTAATACGCGAGGACGTCGCTTCACGAAGGACTCACCGATACTGTGGTTTCGTCATCGTCCAAGCAACTTGAAAGTTGAAAGTTGAATAAGCAATTATTAATTATGCTTTAAGTAATAATAATTCTTTATTTCATTTTGATCGTGTACATGGTACAGATATGCACTGCTCCAAAGAGAGTGTGAAATAGTAGATATTCTAATAAAGTTGACAAAACATTATACTGACAAGCATATTAACATACCCAAGGCATAGTGCAGGGTGCTGACATAATAAAAGACTGTTTATTAGTTTAGTTTTGTCGGTCATTCTGATTTACAAATTTACAAAAAATAAGCAAAGGACTTGAAGCTAGTCGATGAAGATGAAAACAAATTGTTTCCTAGCTTAGCCCAACTCAAATGCGCGCACTCAGTTGTTGAAGATTTCTGTTAAAATGTGTTCAATATTATTAAATTTTGCATGAATGTTAATAAAGTACTTTTGTATTGACATCCGCACTTGGTTTCAAAAAATGAGCCTTAAAGATCCATTGCGAGACATGAGTTTAAAACGTGAAAAAAGGAAATCCAGAACATGGATTTCAACTCAGGAAATTCCCATCAAACCGATAATCTTTCAACTTACCAAATTAACCTGTGCGTTCATATTTATTTAAATGTTGATATTCAGTATGCAAATTTTCATTAATAAACCCTGTACACTTGGAATAAATTCCAGAAGTTCATCAAAATTGAGTGAATTTCGGAAATAAACGGAGATTTCGCGATATTTTGATATTCAAAATCAATGAATTAACTTAGGAATACGTGTACTGGATCTCATAGATCGATTCTATCTTAACGTTCTTGTGAAATAGGATATTGATGTTTTTAACCGTTTACCCGAAAACAAAAAGTCACGGAAAGGTGTTTTCGCGCCAGCC
>JAMZAV010009101.1:0-26158 GCA_024449915.1 Sweltsa coloradensis | reverse complement strand
TCCCCCCGCCGCTGCTTTAAACAGCTCTCAAGACAAGCGCTCATCAATTATCGTAATATCCCAAGACGTAATGCTGTCCCATAAACAATGAAGTGTTAGTGAAGTAGTATTTCATAATCACGAAAGAGGAACAGCCGCAGGCCATTAAGATAACACTCACGATGCTGCGATGCGTTGGCGCGGGGGGGGGGGGGGGGGCTAGAGCCGGAATGCTGGAGAGTAAACAAGATAAGGAAAGGCCACCCTCTACAGTATCTCTATTCCCATGTGATTAATTTCATTTATTACCACTGGTGACAGCTTTGACATCTAGCAGATTGAAAACATTAGAATTGTTATGGTTGGTTATAAGATCGCGAGCGGTTAGACAGAAGGGATGGGGGGGGAGGGGCATACTCAACACACTGCCACAAGTAGGGTTGCCAACTCTGGCTACGGGAAAAACCGGCCTTCCATGTAAATTCGTGGGAAAGGGACCAAGCACGGGGGGTTTGGGGGGCGCCAACTAAAGCGCCGCAGGCGAAAATTTTGAAATTCAGCTTTTTAGATTGCATTTGGTGCGTTTTAGAATAAAGTGGTGGGCTGGATGCTATACCAAAACAATGTAGTTTTTGTGCAGACAAAACTGGAAAACCACCAAAAATAAAAAAGTCACCAAGATAATACGCCTAGATTATAATATTACATCCGCTGATATGCCGAGTATTCATTATTTGAGTAGGCAATGGGCATATTTTTATTCATATTATGTAATTTAGGCTAAGGATAATAAATTCCAAATAAACCACGAATCCTTTTTTTGTCTTAATTTCAATTTGTCATATCACGATTCTCAAAGCAGTAAATTAATATTACGTAAACAGCATTAACAGATTTAAATGAATTATGATCAATTAACAAGTTTACTTCTTAATCTTCAATGAGTATTTAGCAGGTTGATCTTGCTGCTTGAAGGAGAGTCTTGTTGGACTTTTTTTTTTCGCGGAGAGTCAATTTCATCGTCGGATAGGTGCACAAACTTCCCGTATGAACGGCATTGACAGTGGACTGCAGTGCAGTGCAGTGTGGCAGTCTTTGGCCAGCCTACTGCCTTGTTCGCTGTCTGGTGAGGGGGTTGGCGGGTTAGGCCAAGGGGAAGTGGAGAAGAGCAATGTTAACTAATTAAGTGGGATTTGGGAAACGAAGATTATGATGGTTTTTAAATATTTATTTTAGTTTTTTGTGTATATTTAGTAATATTTTTAGTATAATGGGTTATTTACGTAAAAAAACCGGCAACACTATTGCCGGTCGAAGGGACTGACCGGCAACCGGCCAAGTGGGGCAAAAACCGGCGTGCCGGTCAAAAACCGGCCGGTTGGCAACCCTAGCCACAAGTCGGCGGCATGAACAAAACATTATTATTCGAAAGAAAATCGCCGCCAAGCACAAAAGAAATGAGAAAACGCATGTTTACATTAACCTTCAGCCTACAATGTGACACCTGTGTTGCACGGGAAAGCGCGGCGAATTGAAAAAAACTTTATTTTTGAATTTTCGAAAAACCGGTTTCCAAAATGAAAACCGGTTTCCGATTATTCGATGTAGGCCCTAGTCGGACGTGATAAGAAAAGTGGTGCATAACTGGAATAAGTGTAATTATTGGATGAGCGTAGCGAGCCAAGCGAAGATTCCATTTCACTACACTGGAGAAAAAAATCCGGATTTTTTTCTTCTTTTTTTGTTTTTTCTGTCTGTTAACACGATTCCGGCTAAACCGATACTCCAATTGCGATGAAATTTTCTGGAGGCCTTCGAAATCTCTGAACTTAGAACTGCCACTATTTTTAGCGCAATCAAAAGATTATTTCTCATGAAAATCGCAATTTTACAATTTTTAAAATTTTTAAAAACTTTCTTCGACTTGTAACACCTACATGGTTTATCCGATTGTGATGAATTTTTGACGGAACCTAAATTTTATGAATTAATATATTTTGTGAAATTTGAGCACAATCGAAAAATTATTTCTTATGAAAATCACAATTTTACGATTTTTTTGTTTTAAAAACATTTCTTCGACTTTTAACACCTACATGCTTTATCCGATGTAATGATTTTTTCACAGAACCTTAATGTTATAAACTAGGAAAACGCTAAAGTCCCGCCGCGTTGAAGGATGAGCTTTTTATAGTTTTTAGTTTGCGTGGCATATCTTTACTTTTGCAAGTGCTTTGTTTTGTTGCCTACGCATTGAAGTGATTGTTGTCAAGTTTCTATTGTTTCTTGTCAATTGGTATTATTTACCTTAAAAAACTTATATTAAAAGCTTTATTTCTATGGATTCTTTCTAACTTTTTCAACTTTTTCTTTCAAAAGGTACTACATCACCATAACCTTAATGTCCATGTATAATATGAACGTTGTAGCCCCACCCGTTTGGTCAGAATTGGCCCAAATGGCACGAAAATATCGCACAAAAAATCAAAAAACTTATATTAAAAGCTTTATTTCTATAGATTCTGACTAACTTTTTCAACTTTTTCTTTTAAAAAGCAATACATCACCATTACCTTATAATCCTGTCAAATAAGAATTTTTGAAGGAAAAAATTGCGATGTCGCTGAATTTTTGCAGAGACCTTCCTTTAATGATACTAATGAACATACTAAAACTCCCCTACAATCGGACTGGAGCTTCGGCCGCCATATTGGAAAATGGCGGCCAAAAAGTGTTGGTTATCGAATATTTCCATATTGGTTGGAGATAGACAAAATGTGTCAATGGCAAAAATATTTCCCATTAAATTCCCTACAAAATAAGTGTCTTCTATAGTTTTGGTAGGGGCAAAGGTTACGTCACAAAATCGTGGTTTATATGTTGCTCATTGGAGTACCAGCTTATTTCCTAATTTTCACGACCAGCATCAAACAATGCCCGGTAAATCCGTAAGAAATCGATTGAAATACAAAAGGACTTTTGTACGGGGTTCATGAAAGCTTCCATTAGTATTTTAAAAAATCAGGTCTGCGAAATCGGATTTTGCATTTACCCGGAATTTGGGTTTTTCCATTGTTGGTATTTCCTCAAAAAACCCGTATTTGACTGTCCATTATTAAGCACTAAATAGCTTTGGAGGAAAAATTCTTTCTATGCACACTGAAATGACTTAAATAATGATCAGATTACAACCAAAGTTTCAATCCAATATGGCTGCTAATTTCTAATATCCTCAACATCAAAGTGAATTATGTAACAAAAAGAGTGTAAAAATAGCACGAAAACAGTATTCATATTGTGAATATAAGGAATTAGCAGCCATATTGGATTTAAACTTTGGTTGTAATTGGATCATTATTTAAGTCATTTCAATGTGCGTAGAAAGAATTTTTCCTCCAATGCTATTTAGTGCTTAATAATGGACAGTCAAATATGGCATTTTTTAGGAAATGCCAACAATGGAAAAACCCAAATTCCGGGTAAATGCAAAATCCGATTTCGCAGACCTGATTTTAAAAAATACTACTGGAAGCTTTCATGAACCCCGTACAAAAGTCCTTGTGTATTTCAATCGATTTCTTACGGATTTACCGGGCATTGTTTGATGCTGAGCGTGAAAATTAGGAAATTAGCTAGTACTCCAACGAGCAACATATAAACCACGATTTTGTGACGTAACCTTTGCCCCTACCAAAACTATAAAAGACACCTTTTTTGTAGGGAATTGAATGGGGAATATTTTTGCTATTGAAACATTTTGTCTATCTCCAACCAATATGAAGATATTTGATAACCAACACTTTTTGGCCGCCATTTTCCAATATGGCGGCCGAAGCTCCAGTCCGATTGTAGGGGAGTTTTAGTATGTTCATTGGTATCATTTAAGGAAGGTCTCTGCAAAAATTCAGCGACATCGCAATTTTTTCCTCTAAACGTCAATATCAGATCTTATTTGACAGGATTATTAATGTCCATGTGAAATATGAACGTTGTAGCCCCACCCGTTTGGTCAGAATCGGCCCAAATGTCACGAAAATATCGCACTAAAAATCGGAAAAAAATCGTAAAAGTACGATATTCATGAGAAATATTTCTTCAATTGTACCCAAAAACGTAGCAAGTCTAAGTTCAGAGATTTCGAAGGTCCTGTCAAATTTTCATCAAGATCGCATATGCCGTTTGCCCGGTAGAGAGCGAACAAACAGACAAAAATACAAACAAACAAACAAACAAAAAAAAAAAAAAACACCCGAGCTAAATTTTTTGGGGGGTCAGTGAAATTGAAGTCTTCGCTTCGCTCGCTACGCTCATCCAATTAATATATTGGTGTGAAATTTGAGCGCAATCGAAAAGTAATTTCTCATGAAAATCTCAATTTTTCGCTTTTTTAAACTTTTCTTCAACTTATATTATTCAACTTACTTATACGATTGGAATTTATTTTTTACAGAACCTTAATTTTATGAATTAATCTATTAGTGTGAAATTTGAGCTCAATCGAAAAATAATTTCTCATGAAAATAGCAATTTTACGCTTTTTTTATAATACGCTCATCCAACAACAAACACAAACAAAGCGCCTGAAAAAGCGTTTGCGAAGCTTCCTAGTTTATTTATTTTGTATTTCTTGCGTATGGTGGGGGTGCATTAGAGCAATTTATAGGCTAACTAGATTAGCCTAATCTACATCAACTGGTATATTTTGTACTTTCTAGTTTCTCTGTTTTTTTTTTCTTCATATAAACAGTTTGTTATTTTTATTCCCCTGCTAAATATCTTAGGAAAATACAGAAAGAGACAGCTTGAGGTTATACCAGCTGTCACAGGATTGACTGTTGTCATATTCAGGGGCGCCGATTATGTGGGTGCTCAGGGGCTGAAGCACCCCTCAGATTGTTTGGAGGGGTGCACAGCACCCATCCAAAAATCCTGACTAAAATACAAGTTAGGCCTATAACTATCTAAGTTTTGAGGTATAAAAAAATATATTTATATATATTTCTATTTTTCACTTGGAAGCAATCAAAGTGATTAAAACAATGTTTTTGCATTTTGAAATATTTTTGCAACTTTAATGGTAATCACAATTGAAGTAACAAAACAATATCTACTGTTACCCAATCTATCAACTGATTTTAGTTATTTGTAAGTTGTATTGTAAGCCTAGCTAATTTACTAATAACGATATAATTATTTATATTATTATTATTATTTGTTTATTCTTGTTTGTTAAAATTTGCAACAAGAAACGGCGTCGACGCTCGCAAGTATCTTGCTAAAACACTCAAAATCTGTGGAAATCTCGTGCCGCGAAGAGCCTTGATGAAGCACGTGAACTAACTAATTTGGCACATGTAGGCCTAGTTAGTTCTCCCTCAAGTGCTCCCTGCACAGGGAAGGGAAATGACTCACTGAGCAGTCTTTGAGGGCGGGCGGCAGGTCGTTCCATTGGTTAACTACCCGGAAAGAAAAGCACGTCGGCCGAGCAGTCCTTTGGCTGGAGGGGGTTGGAGGCGGGGGTGCCTATTATCGTCGCCTCTCAACACGCGGCCCTGGATGATGCGCGCGCACACGTCAAAATCAGTGGCGCCACTGAGGCATCTTTTAAAAAACACCAGATCGGTGTACTGCAGGTGCATGGTCATTGGCATAACCTGCATCTGGTCACAGGGTGGGGGGAGGTTACGGCCATGTATGAAATGCAGCGCCCTTCTCTGCACCCTCTCAAGCTTTGTAGTGTTCTCGATGGTAGTTGGGTGCCATGCGGGAAGGCCGAAAGTCATGGAGGGCTTGACTAGCGACAGGTAGGCCATCCTCTTGACGCGGGGCGTGCAGCCGTGGCAGGTTGCGGGCCGCGAAACCCAGCACCTGCAACGCCTTGGTGCGCACGATGTCGGTGTGCACGTTCCATCGGAGGTCGCTTGTGATGTGAACGCCGAGGAGGCGCTGCTTGTCGACGTACTCGAGTGGGACACCATCGATGGTGTACATGAAGTAAAGTGGGGTGCGAGCGCGCGTAATGTCCATCATCTTGCACTTGAGGGCGTTGAGCGACATGCCATTTTCGTCGCACCAGATCTGAATGTCGTCTAGGTCTGCTTGGAGGGCGTCTGCATCCTCTTGGGTGCCCACGATACAGTACAGGGTGACGTCATCAGCGTACTGGAGCATTTGGATCCTTGCCGAGGTAGGGCGGTCGGCTACGAAGACGTTAAATAGCAGGGGACCGAGCACACTGCCCTGGATGACGCCCGAGGGCACGTCCCGGAATTCTGAGCGCTCGCCGTTGAACTGGACGAACTGTGTGCGGCCGACCAGGAAACTCTCAAACCACCTAAGCACATTGCCCTTAATGCCATAATGCTCGAGCTTGGATAGTAGACGCACGTGTGGCACTTTATCGAACGCTTTAGACCAATCGAGAAAGACACAGTGAATGTGAGCTCCGCTACGCTCGTCCAGTGCCGCCGTCCATGAGTCAATGGCGCCGGCGAGGAGAGTGGTGCAAGAACGGCGCTGTCGAAAGCCGTGCTGCGCCGCAGGGATGACGTTTTGGCTCTCAAGGAACTCGCTCGTCCGGTCTCGCACAAAACGTTCCATCGTCTTACCGACCAGTGAGGTGATGCTGATTGGCCTGTAGTTCTTTATGTCTCTCTTGTCGCCGTCTTTGTAGATCGGTGCCACGGACGCCGTTTTCCATTCTGTTGGAATACCCTGTTCAAGCGCCATGTTGAAAAGGTGGGCAAGTGAGTCGCTGAGAGCGTTCGCGGAGTTTTTAAGTAGAATTGCAGGCACGCCGTCCGGGCCCGCTGCTGTATTCGCTTTAGTCCCCCGTAGAAGCTGTTTTATGTCACCGGGCAAGCAAGTCAGCTCGCTCATGGTGGGCTGTTCTGAAAGCTGGGTGGCGGGCGCGTTTCCCTGGTGGACGGGGAAAATGTTATCCGCCGCGAGAAATTGCTCTGGAACGCCTCACTAAAACAGGCTGCTACCTCTTTGGGGTCTGACACGGTTCTTCCCCCACCTTGAAACTCGCGGCATTGTTCGGAATAGTTGCCTTGGAATTAATGTAGCGCCAGAAGAACTTTCTGCTGTCTGCACCTCGCCCAAGTCCCCACATCCAGTTGTCCTTGGCCGTCCGAAGAGCCACCTGTGTTGATCTTCTGGCAGCAAGATAGGCCTCTCTTGCGTCTCTCAATTTGGTTTCCCGCCATCGGGCAAACAGTCTGTCCCGGACGTCGATCATCTTTTTAATGCTCTTGCTTAGCCAAGGGTGGAGTCGACGCTTGTTCCCCCCTACTCTCCTCTTTGGAACGTGCTCATCTGCGCACTCAAAGACGATACGCTTCCAGTTTTCCCAGGCTTCATTGACGTCTTCAGCTGCAGCACCTCCGGCAGTCGTTCAGAAAGCATTTCGTTCAGGGCCTGCCAGTTTGCTTTAGTGAAATCAAGAACATCTCGGGCTGCACTCACAGGACGGATGGCAGTCAATGAGAGTGTGGCCAGGACAGCGTCATGGTCACTCACGCCAGGCACCACCTCCACCGTTGACACGATGCTGGGCGCATCGCAGAGCAGCAGGTCGATAGTCTTCTCACTCGAGTTGGTGATTCGGGTTGGCTCAGTGACCAGTTGAGAGAAAGCCAGTTCAGCGAAAGCAGATATAAAATCATTGGAGGTTCTGTCGCGCCCTTCTGGTGGGTCCGAACGCCAGCATATGTTGAGATTAAAATCGCCAAGCAAGAGGCAGCCATCGAAACTTGGCTGCACAGCAGCAACTAAGTCCAGGGAGTGCAGAAAGTCGGCGTTTTGGGCTGCATCTGAACATGGCGGACGGTATGCTGACCCCACGAGAAGTCGCAGGTTGCCGACTTTGATTTCCGCCCAGACAATTTCAGCCGGCTTTCGAGGTGACCGAGGCGCTTTGGCTGCAGGTGCGGTCGAATCGCTAGAAGGACGCCGCCACCGCGGCCGGCCTGTCTGTCCTTCCGCAGGACGACGTAGTCTCTTGGAAGGAACTCGTGGTTTTTGACGTCCGGAGTCAACCAAGTCTCATTCACCGCACAAATATCAGCCGAGTGGGACAGCAGAAAAGCATCGATGTCTGCAGCTCGTTTACGGTTCTTTAAAGAACGGGCATTAAAACAGATTAGCGTGACAGCATTTTTGTTTGCTGAGCGTCTCCGCGGTGGTTTCCGAGGGGGGCTTTGTGTCACTTCCGGAAGGCTCCAGAAAGAGTCATTCAGCTCGGGGAGGCTGCACGTCCAGCATTTGAAATTGTTATTTTTGCGGAAAACATTTACCTCTTTATCACTCCAACTGTTTTTCTTCATGAGGCAGGTCCTGTGGTAGAGCCGACCGCACCCCGCGCAGATTATCTTAACACCATTTTTCCTGCCAACTTTGTCACACAACAAGCATGTTGTTTGCAATATGGCGGGAGCTCCCCGCGGCATTAAAAAGAAGAAGAATGAAGCAACCAATAATGTACTTTACTCCCATGTAGAGCCTTTTGCCGAGTTACATTTGTCTTATACACACGAAATGGTAGAAATGTCAACATACTATCAGTTTGAAGGTAGTGGCAACCAATTGTTTTGATTGTTTTTTACGCAAACAAAATCAGAGACATGAAAGCAAAACTTAACTTTAAAATGTTACAAGAAATACTAAATATAAAACTTCAATATCAATTGTACTTACACACCTTAATATGAAGAACAGGTTACGAACACCATATACTAAAAATTCTGTATAAAAATGGATAAAATTCCATTTTTACTGCATCTTCTCCATAAGAGGCCAAGACTATTCACTGCCTGTGTGAATTATAATAAACAAGTATGGTTAATCGTATTGTGATTGTTAATTGTGCTTATGAGTACACATGCCCTTCTCCACTTCCATATGCTCGAACCGGAATCCCCACCAAAAGAGTGGCCATGCTCGACACTCGACAGTGCTCGCGCTGAGAACTGATATGCTATGCTAGAGCTAGTCAAACGTCAAACTCACTTGAGTCATGCAGGAAGGCTCATGATTGCTGGACGCATTCGCGAACGTAATGATATGCATATTCGATGGTTGTAACATGGTATATCTCGCACTTCCATATTTTTTTACGGTTTTCTAGTTTTTACTGTAAAAAATTGCATTATTTTGGTAACATGATGAATTATCTTGTTAGTGTTCCAAACTACAAAACTACAGTATTTCGGTATTGCATCCAGCCCCCTATTTTTGTCTAAAACGCACTAAATGCACTCTAAAAACGTGATTTTCAAAATTTTTGCCTGCGGCGCTAATGTTGGGGGGCTCTTCCCCCCAAACCCCCCGTGCTTGGTCCCTTCTCCACGAAGTTGAGCACCCCTCGGAATTTTCAAAATCCGGCGCCCATGGTCATATTAGTCAGCAGCGCCACACCCCTAAACGAGGCAAATAGCGGCAAATGTTTTCCCGAGTGGCTCGAACCTAAATCAAGGTCAAAGTTCACTTTTAATGGTGTTGGCCGCCCTAGTGCGCACCAAATCATTACTTGTAATTTCATTTCTTCAGTGTTGTAATGTTATTCAAGTGGAGGTCGGTAACAATGACATGTCTGCACTTGCCAAATGCATGTCAATAGAAAACGACATTAGGTATGAATATTCAAAAAACAAACACAAATTAACCAATACATTTTTCACTCATTTATCTACCCCTTATAATTTAAAATTATTATCCGTCCTTCATGTTCCCTATACAGATAGTTTTAATTGGTAACATTTCTCATAGTCAAATGTATACCTAATCTCTAATCTAATATACAGTATGCCCCCCTCTCCCCTCCCCTCACCACAATAACAAACGAGCAAGGTGCGAGCCGATGTTTTTGTTCCCGAATCACAACAACCAAAATCTTTTCAGTACATGCCTGACTGATTTAACCGTGGTTTTGCCTGTCGTTATGGGTAATTTTTACTGGAGTTCTGCGACAAGGGCTTGAATTCGACATCTGATCTGAGCCAAGCATAGCCAGGGGTCCTGTTAGGCCTGTGTACTACCCAGTATGGAAAATCTGAACCATCTACACCAAGCGAATTAAAAAACAATATCTTTGCAGTGACGGCCGCGGCAGCCTGCAACACTTCATTTTTTAACATCAGAACACCTACAGCATATTGTGCCAATTGGCATGTTCAGCAAACATAACAATTGGCTGAATCTTTTGCTTAATGTCTCTAATAAATAGTAATGCTTAATCACTATTTGAGACGATGAGTGGTGACAGATAAGGGTGGACAGTTACTAAAAACCCATGCCTCATGCGGGACTCGAACCCACGTCCCCTTGGTGTTGTATTCCTCGTGGCTACGCCCTAACCGAATACGCCATAGGATATAGAAAGTCAGTATTTTAGATGGTCAGCGCTAGCGCACCAGCACACAATGACACTAGTTGCCATTGGAAATGATAAATAAAAATGATTTGTGGGAAAATTTATTCCATATACATAGTGATTAAATCTACTCAAAATTGAGTTTCCATTTTCCATTAAGTGGGTACTGGGGTACTCTCTTGAAATTATGCTAGATAATACACAAATTCCTTCAGTTTAATAAAGTTTGAGGAACACTAACTCTGTTGTACCGTATATGAATATGAGTATTTCGTCCCAATTACAAATATATACTTTGTTTTTCTGTGAAATAATAATCCAATTGGCTAATTTATAGCCGTTTTAAAAACAGCATTTTTTTTAATATTCTTAGAGCGGCAAAAACGACTATTATAGATCTACCAATTCCACTGTGGCCCTCTCCATTACGTGCGCGCGCCTCAGGGCCAAGTTCATTCTCTGTTTTAGGGGAGTTCCGTAGATATGGGCGCTGTACGGCTCAGTTTTTGTCGGCATCCGTGAGGAACACATCGCCCCAATAAGCTTACGGCTTTCGGCGGGAGCGATATGACCTGGCCCGCCCCGCACCTTCAGTTTTCTCCGCCGATCACTCGCGGCGCGCGTATGCGCTCATCGCCTGTATTCAAGACAACTTGGACTCGTCCGTTTTGGCAAGGGCTTTTGTGGTGTTGGTAGATCTATAGTCGTTCCGATAGACCCCCGAATTTTCAAGTATGTCCAATAAACACATATTTAAAGAACATTAAAGTATAACTAAGAAAATACCAAAGTCATTGTTAGACGAGTGAGCAAGTCATGTGTTGAGTACCTGGGAACATTCCCTCTCCTCCACATGTATACCTAACAAATACTCTAATAGTCGCTATCGCTAATACAGGAAACTCCGCCCCTTTCCCATTGTGTAGGCGGGCGACACGATCAAGCGCGCGCTCTAGCCGAGCGGTGTGCACTACGCCCGCGAATTTGAAATATACCGTGCGCGTAAATGAGAAACATGCATATTTTGGACGGCTTATATAAGACTTAAATGAGAGAATTTTATTTTGATTACAGAACTAATGCATTCAGTAACAAAGGTTTTCATGTTATTTAAACAGTTGTTCAAAATATTTTGAAATTTGCCTTTATAAAATACTATTAGAACATACATTCATTGAGCACAATCAAGAGAACAACTGGGCATTATATTTCGACCAACATTGTGCTTATGAGCGAGATGCGCCTGGTTACAGGACTTATATTTAAAATTATTTGTTTAATGAAAAGCTAGTTGATATTATTTTAATTTTAATTCGTTTTTAAGTCTAAGCCTCGGCACTTGGTAACATAACTGATTTAAGTTTCAATGTAAAAATGTCTGTTTAGAATATCGATGTTGGATATTATTTGTGTTACCATAGAGCAGTCTCAAAATTTTTCATGAACTGGGACTGAAGGTATGCCCCTACGTTATTATTACCTAAAACAATGACTGGCAAATCACTTACTTGAAATAAGATATGGATGCAAAAATGATTTGCTAAGAGTAAGATACCAAGATACAATGCATGTGAAAGTAAAAAACAAAAATTAATTTGTAGGCAATTTGGAATTCTACAGCACTAGGGCCTATACATAAAATACTAATCTTAAAACAGAAAACAATGGAGAAACCATTATGGACGCGAGGATTATATCTAAAAATTGGGATTTTTTGGGGTTGGGCAACTAGGGAAATATATTAATTGCCAACATCCTTGAAAACAATTAATATTGAAATAAAATGAATAAAAAGACTTAAAAAAATGATTAATTAAAATTCATAAAAAAGGTTTAAAACTGTAATTTATTTTGGTCCAACACAGTATGTTGTTTGGAATTACAATTTATGCTTACAAACAAAATATATACCGTAAGATATGTACATATTACTATAGGTAAGCCTATGTAGAGCATTGATAATTGTCACCAAGTTAATAGATACATAATAAGATACATAAAAGGTTGGCATCAAGCTTGCCATAACATCTAAGCCTAGATATGTGGTTTTGCTGGGTCCTAGACCATAGGCCCTTCAAGAAGATAGGGCCTACATAGGCTAATCTATAGGAATAATACACTTAGGCTACGTTTGTTGATTCCTGGGGAAGCGAAAATACGACTTGAAGCACTTTTTCACCCCGTAGTTATTGCAGCCATACATGGCACATATCACACCAGCCATGGTCGCATGTAATAAAGCTTAATATAATTGTGATATTTGTTTAAACGATAACTTGCGTACGACGTACCATGCAACACATGGCCATCACATGGCTATGACGAGTAGTGAGCACACCGCTCCGCACGCGCGCTAGTGTGCTGTTGTCGCCCGCCTAGAAGCTCTCTTTCCTGTATTAGCGATAGCGACTATTAAAGTATTTGTACCTAAGGTTTGGATTCAGCATGGGTCTTTCCTCCCTAGTCTATCAAAGGCTAGAGTGGCACATTATGGCCTTACAGTTGACAAACCCTTACACCAACAAAACTCAAAACTCTATCATTTATATCTTATATCAATCATCTCAAATCCCGGGTACTCAACACATGACTCGCTCACTCGTCTAACAACGACTTTGGCATTTTCCTAGTCTATATTTAAAGTCGTCTAAGGCACCTTTATACCCGGAATGTGGGAGACCCAGGTTCAAACAACAGTCGGGATAGTTTTTTTTTATTTCTGGATTATTTTATTATTTCTGGAAAATTATAGAACATGTTTTGAAATGCATTATTGGATGAGCGTAGCGAGCGAAGCGAAGATTCCATTTCACTACACTGGAGAAAAAAATCCGGAATGTTTTTTTTTTCTTTCTTTCTTTCTGTATTTTTGTCTGTTTGTTAGCACGATTCCGGCTAAACCGATACTCCAATTGCGATGAAATTTTATGGAGGCCTTCAAAATCTCTGAACTTAGAACTGCCACGTTTTTGAGCGCCATCGAAAAATTATTTCTCATAAAAATCGCAATTTTACGATTTTTTTCGATTTTTTAAAAATTTATTTACTTATAACATCTACATGCTTTATCCGATTTTAATGATTTTTTCACAGAACCTTAATTTTATGAATTAAGATATTCGTGTGAAATTTGAGCACAATCGAAAAATTATTTCTAATGAAAATAGAAACTTTGTGGGTTTTTTCTTTTTTTAAAACAATTTTTGGATGAGCGTAGCGAGCGTAGCGAGCGAAGCGAAGATTCCATTTCACTACACTGGAGAAAAAAATCCGGAATGTTTTTTTTTTTTTTTTTTTTTTTTTTTTTCTTTCTTTCTTTCTGTATTTTTGTCTGTTTGTTAACACGATTCCGGCTAAACCGATACTCCGATTGCGATGAAATTTTATGGAGACCTTCGAAATCTCTGAACTTAGAACTGCCACGTTTTGAGCGCAATCGGAAAATTATTTCTCATGAAAATCGCCATTTTACGAATTTTTTCAATTTTTAAAATATTTCTTCGACTTATAACACCTACATGCTTCATTCGATTTTAATGATTTTTTCACAAAACCTTTATTTTATGAATTAAGATATTCGTGTGAAATTTGAGCGCAATCGAAAAATTATTTCTCATGAAAATCGAAATTTTACACGTTTTTTCTTTTTTAAACAAGTCTTTGACTTATAACACCTACATGCTTTATCCTATTGTAATGAATTTTTCACAGAACCTTAATTTTATGAATTAATATATTCTTGTAAAATTTGAGCGCAATCGAATAATTATTTCTTATGAAAATCGCAATTTTACGATTTTTTCCTTTTTTAAAATTACGATTCATAAAAAAAATTAAAAAATAAAGTCAATTTTTTATTTAATTTAATTTAATTTAAAAAAATTATTCGACTTTGTAATAATTTTGTCACAGAACAACAGAAAATCCTCATAACACATGGCAGCTCAATGCACCAATTACGCTCATCCAACAACGCGGCGGGACTTAAGCGTTTTCCTAGTTTTACTTATTACACCTACATGCTTGATCCTATTGTAATAAGTTTTTCACAGAACCTTAATTTTATTAATTTATATATTCGTGTGAAATTTGAGCGCAATCGAATAATTATTTCTTATAAAAATCCCAATTTTTTTCTTTTTTTCTTTTTTTAAAATTACGATTAATTTAAAAAAATTAAAATTTAAGTTTATTTTTTATTAAATTTAATTTAATTTAAAAAAATTTGAACTTAGTAATAATTTTTTCACAGAACAACAGAAAATCCGCATAACACATGGCAGCTCAATGCACCAATACGCTCATCCAACAACGCGGCGGGACTTAAGCGTTTTCCTAGTTATACAGTAATCTGGAAAACATAATATAGCCGGTACAAAATACGAGTAAAGATTGCAAGGTTTCTCCGAGCGGAATTTCAAGTAGCCTTGAGCATGCAAGATTCCATTCACCTTGGTCACCGCCTATATTTAAAACTAGGAAGCTTCGCAAACGCTTTTTCATGCGCGTTGTTGGATGAGCGTAATTTTTTTAAAACAAAAAAAGCGTAAAATTGTGATTTTCATGGGAAATTATTTTTCGATTGCGCTCAAATTTCACACCAATATATTAATTCATAAAATTAAGGTTCTGTAAAAAATCATTACAATCGGATAAAGCATGTAGGTGTTATAAGTCGATGAAATGTAAAAAATTGAAAAAAGATTAAAATTGCAATTTGCATGAGAAATTATCTTTTGATTGCGCTCAAATTTCACATCAATATCTTAATTCATAAAATTAGGGTTCTGTGAAAAAATCATTACAATCGGATAAAGCATGTAGGTGGTGTTATAAGTCGAAGAAATGTTTTAAAAATCGAAAAAATCGAAAAAATTGCGATTGTCATAAGAAATAATTTTTCGATTGTGCTCAAATTTCACACGAATATATTAATTCATAAAATTTAGGTTCTGTGAAAAATGCATTACAATCAGATAAAGCATGTAGGTGTTATAAGCCGAAGAATGTTTTTAAAAATCAAAATAATCGTAAAATTGCGATTTTCATGAGAAATAATTTTTCGATTGCTCTCAAAAACATGGCAGTTCTAAGTTCAGAGATTTCGAAGGCTTCCAGAAAATAGGGAACTGTCCTTGGATTCAAATATATCTTAATCGTTTATAGTAATTTGTAATATTCAATTTAATAAATATCGCAATTAAAATAAACTATAAAAAATAAAATCTGTGGATTCTATGCATGTTCAAAGTTCCTGGGTTTTGACTTCCCGCACAAAGACGCGCAAAGCGAAGACTTCAATTTCACTGACCCCTCAAAAAATGTAGCTCTAATGTTTTTTTGGTTTGTATTTTTATCTGTTTATCACTCTCTACCAGGCAAACGGCATATCCGATCTTGATGAAAATTGGAGGGGACCTTCAAAATCTCTGAACAAAGACGCGCTCTTTTGGTTGTGACGTCATCGTGAGGTGATGAGGGGAAGCTGATTGGCAGAAGTGTCAGCTCGCCGCCTCGGCGATCCTCACGATGACGTCACGCTCACCTGCAATGGCGCATGGCCATTTTCCGGCGCGAAGCCCGGTTCAAATTTTTCCTCGCTCACAGTTAGCGCTAATAAAAGCCGGACTCATAAAAAACTTTATTGGTCGGTATTTGAGGTTATTAGTAGGGACATATTCAAATTTGGTAATGAAGGACAGTTCCCTTTTTCATCGCAATTGGAGTATCGGTTTAGCCGGAATCGTGTTAACAAACAGACAAAAATATAAAAAAAGAGTAATCCGGATTTTTTTCTTCAGTGTAGTAGAATGTAATCTTCGCTCTGCTCGCTCCGCTCATCCAAAAATGAATCTTTTAAAAAAAAACATACGCATTGTTGTTAACTTAAATCCTACACATGTGCAGCCTATTTTTCAATTGATTATTTCCTGTATGTTTAAATCGCAACGGATATTGCCCATTTTGTTAGCAGTTCTAAGTACACTGGTCACGGATGTCTGTTTAAAATTTCAGCTCAATCTGTTTGGCCGTTCGGCCGTATGCATCGAACAAACACAAACAAACAGACATTCTCACAGTGAGTGCCGTTCTGCTAGACCTGCGTTGATAGACTTTGTTTGCTGCGCTCACTCTTCAACTAGGAAAATGTCAAAGTCGTTGTTGGACGAGTGAGCAAGTTATGTGTTGAGTACCGGGTAGAAGGAGCAAATAAATAGCGAACCTTCAAGAGTGGCCAATTAGACCGCGTTACTCACATGAGCTGTGAGTCATCAAGTCAAGACTTGACTGCTACAGTTGAGTTCCCTATATCGCTGTGGAACGAGCGACACCAAAACATATCGCATCCCAACACCAAAGTCTTGAAGCTATCAAGATTCCAAAATATGTTTTAGAAAGGTCCATTTATGCACCCTATTTTGGCTCGAGATGTTCTGCATCCATCTTTTATGCTCCTCAAATCAAATCCAATTTAGTAAAGCTCTGCAAATTATGATTTTTTTGCAGTAATTAATTTTTTGTAAGTTGGCGGGGCACAATAACGTTTTGAAATTTTTTCAGTTGTCAACATTCATGGTGGTAACATTGGGGAGAATTTTTTTTTTTCTAAAGCAAACTTTTAGTTTTAAAAAATATAGTAGCAATTTGTTTAATTTTTATTTTTTGTGGTTTAGATTTCTGCAAATTTTGCTGTCCATGTTAACAGCAATCCGAGAAATAGTTTGGCCCCTGCGCATCGAACACACAGACACACATACACAACGAAGTGCCAAAAACTTGCCATAGAGACTTTGTTTGCTCCGCTCATTCGTCCAATAATTAATGTGAAAAAATAAAATTACAACTTGAAATTGTTCAACTTGAATTCGGCCACAAATCAGTACTTTTGATCGAAAGTTTTCATTTTAATAACAGGTTGTTACTTGAGCATTAATAAGCTAGGTTACATCATTGATATTAAACATCTATAGTAGGCTAGATCTGCAGTCTCCAATACGTCACCACAGGCGCGAGTGTACCAATTTGAAGCGTCAATTCCACCATTTCAAAATGGTGATTTGGCGTTTTAATTTATGCTTTTTTAATGCAATAAAGTATTTTGCTGGATTGTTTGATATAATTTTAGCTTGTGCAGCATGGTATTGAACAAACAGAAACAATAAGAAGTTATTGTATAAGGGAATTTAGTAATCATTTGGTGTTAATGGCTAATAAGCTCACCTGTCAAACTGACGGCCATCTTTAAAAATATTTGTGCTACAAATCGCTCCCATCTACTTAACATGCAAACTGTAATTTCAAGATGGCTTCAAATTGTCACGGAAGTGGACCAAGACTGGGGATCTAGCCTACTGTAGATGTTTAATATCAATGGGTTACATTGATGGATTCCAAGCTCGACAGGTGTAAGTGCCTCTTAGTTTTTAACAGCTATAAAGTCTCTACACATGGTACTTTCACCTGCAATATCTATATTTCAGGAAACAAGAGAGAACTCGTCCGCAATGTGCAGCAAGATATCGAAGCAAGCTCGCTACGACACGCAACTGGCGCCTGAGGAAGACGAGGAGATTCGAAGATCGAAACTCTTGAGATGCATTGAGCACTTGGTAACTAGACTATTAGGTTCCATGACATCTGGCCAACCATTAATTCTATATCTTCCCAACCGTTGTTGGAATAATACTATGTATGAAGAATGCCTCAAACGTAAACCTCGCAGAGATTTGTCACTGAACCAAGTGAAGTTTGCTTACAAACCTAGTCAAGGGAAGTTTGCAAGAATAATCCATCTCCTTGGAAGCATATATGTTCTTCTCATGAGAAGAGAAACTTCCACAAAACGTGAAATGTTCTATCAAAATAAAACCTTATTCCAAAATAAACAAGCTAACGTTGATGGCGCTATCAACGACATATGTTGCATGTTGACGTCATCACCGTGGGATTTGGGAATCATGCCCATGTCCAAAGGTTTGGTTGCCGGGCCGCTAAGTTTCCTAACGGCCAACAACGAAGGCGTCAACTGTAGAAAGCAAGGTGGAGTCTTAATCCCGCAGAATGTGCAAGGTATTCATTCGGTTTCATCCAACGCACAAATAATCATCGTCATAGAAAAGGATGCAGCATTTCAAAAATTGATTGACGACGGAGCTTTGGATAAACCTTGGGTGATGATCACAGGAAAGGGTAAATAATATCTCTTTCAATAATTTCATTTGTGCATTCATCACCACTGTCATCATATTATTGGATGAGCAAAGCAAAGACTTCAATTTCACTGACCCCCAAAAAGTTTAGCTCGGGTGTTTTTTTTTTTTTCTGTTTGTTTGTTTGTTTGCTCTCTACCGGGCAAGCGGCATATGCGATCTTGATGAAAATTTAAGGGCACCTTCGAAATCTCTGATCTTATTATTTATTTATTATTTGTTCCGTAACACATTCATTGTTTAAATGTATCACGAGGATGGCAGAAAAGAGCAGAGCTCCAAACACACTTGGTGACTTCCAATCTTAGAGGTGTATTGTTTTTGGGTACAATCAAAGAAAATATTTCTCATGAATATCGTACTTTTATGATTTTTTTTTTTTTAGCGCGATATTTTCGTCACATTTGGGCCGATTCTGACCAAACGGGTGGGGCTACAACGTTCATATTTCACATGGACATTAAAGTTATGGTGATGTATTGCTTTTTGAAAGAAAAAGTTGAAAAAGTTAGCCAGAATCCATAGAATTAAGGTTTTAATATGAGGTTTTTGAGGTTTTTTAATAACAATCAACAAGTAACAATAGAAACTTGACAACAATCACCTACAATGCATTCAAAAAGCACTTGCAAAGGAAAAGTGGTCCTATGCAAACTAAAAACTTACAAAGAACGCTCATCCATCAACGCGGCGGGACTTAACCACTTAAGTGGCGAGTTCTTTTGCGCCAGCTACCCCCACAGTGGCTACTTTATTTCACGGTCAAGGAGCAAAAGCAGAGCGGGCGCACGAGCTCTTTGACATCTCTAGTTCAATAAACTTATAAATTTATCTCCTGTTGATTTAGCCTAGGCAATTCAATGAATGGAAACCCAGGTCTAGGCCCGCCTACATAAGACCAGCCTGCTTATTACACGACAATAATCGCGGCAACATCTGAATAATCTCGCGCATTTGAATTACTCTGATTTCTAAATACCAGACTTGCCGTCACTGTCTGACACTTCTACAACTGTATTACTATCAAATTCACCTTCACTTCCAATATCACTGAAATAATTCTCACTACAAACGATCAATAATACTGTCAATATCAATTAACATCAAAGAAGAAGAAGAAAGAAGAAGAAGAAGATGTTGACTGCATCGTGTAACACACCTATCCCAAAACTCCGCCCTAAAAGGTGGAGTTTCTTCAACCAACCAATGAAAAAATCGATTCACATGTAGCCAGTAAGCCAATGAGTAAACTAATATAGAGATTTCAAAGCCTGAGATTTCAACTGGAATGTCCATGTAAAATATGATTGTTGTATGTATACCAACCTGTTTGGTCAGAACTGACCCAAAAATCACGAAAATATTGTATTAAAAATGGGGGGGGGAAATCGTAAAAGCAAGATTTCTATGAGAAATATTTCTTTGATTGTCACCAAAATCATAAAACGTCTAAATCCAATGATTTGAAACGTTTCCATGAAGTTTCATCAGGATTGAAGTAGCCGTTACCAGTCGCGAGCCACGAAAATATTGTATTAAAAATCGTTTTAAAAAATTCGTTAAAGTACGATATTCATTAGAAATATGTCTTCGATTGTACCCTAAAACGTGGCAGGTCTAAGTTCAGAGATTTCAAAGGTCCCCTCCAATTTTCATTAAGATCGCATATGCCGTTTGCCAGGTAAAACGCGAACAAACAGACAAAAATCCCCTCCCCCCATGGTCAGTGAAATTGAAGTCTTTGCTTTGCTCATCCAACTAGCTATGGAAACTTGACAACAATCATCTACAATGTGTATAAAAAGCATGTCTTTGGGCCTCGAGATATTTTACATTCTGTTGTTAATTAGTATTACCATAGCAATTAATACTACTTTATAATAATTATCCTAATTTAACAATTTTGTAATCATTGGACAGAAATATTTTTAAAAAAAAGCTCATCCATCAACGCAACTGGAAAAAGCGTTCGCAAAGTGGCCTAGTGTGTATATCAAGATACCATACAAAAATGCAAAAACTTGCAAAAAGGGGCCAAGCCGAAAACGAGGAAGATACAAGTGGCTCAACTGCATAAAGTGGTGAGATCCAGAAGTGTGGCCAAGCCCATTATTTTGTTTAAAATAATAAATATATTTATTAATTATATAATAAATTAATAATTTATCAATATCCTTATTATTATCTAACTATAATTATGAAATAAATATATTAACAAAAATAACATAAACATTAAATAAATTTATTGAAACATTTACATGTGGAAATATCAAAATTAACAGACGCCATTCAAAATTAAAAGCTTGGTCGATGAATTTTTAACTTGGTTGTCGTTACTGACTAACCAAAACATAACCAATCCAAATCCATCGACCAAGCTTTTAATTTTGAATGGCGTCTGTTAATTTTGATATTTCCACATGTAAATGTTTCAATAAATTTATTTAATGTTTATGTTATTTTTGTTAATATATTTATTTCATAATTATAGTTAGATAATAATAAGGATATTGATAAATTATTAATTTATTATATAATTAATAAATATATTTATTATTTTAAACAAAATAATGGGCTTGGCCACACTTCTGGATCTCACCACTTTATGCAGTTGAGCCACTTGTATCTTCCTCGTTTTCGGCTTGGCCCCTTTTTTGCAAGTTTTTGCATTTTTGTATGGTATATCAATAATTTTTTTAGAACGTACACGGTATGGATGTAAGCATACAAGTAGAGAAAATTACTTTATATACAATGATTCAAAATAAAATCTCACTCATTGATAGTTAAAAGGTTTGAGCATCGCAGTTATAAATAAAATAATCTGTTTTTTTTTTGCATTATCTAAGCTTCCGGCACAGATAATAGTGTACTCTGTTATCTAAGCTTCCGGTCATCGAATCCAATTACCGTTTGTCAAGCACATGGCCACTAAGATGACTGACATCGGTGCAAAATTTGGTTTCTCTAACATTATCCATTGAGGGCCCACAAACTGATACATAATTCGTC
Organism: Sweltsa coloradensis; assembly: GCA_024449915.1. NCBI lineage: Eukaryota > Metazoa > Arthropoda > Insecta > Plecoptera > Chloroperlidae > Sweltsa > Sweltsa coloradensis. Next base: position 4,582 of record JAMZAV010009101.1, on the reverse strand, counting down.
AGCCAGCCAGCCACCCACCCAGCCAGCCCAAGAAGAAAGTTATTTCGAACGATCTTGACGTCTCAATAACTTCTAGACGCATCATCAGATCGGGATGAAACTTGAAATGGGTCATCTCATAGTAAAAGCCCATCGATTAAAGCAAGTTGCAGGTTTTTATCTCACATGGTTTCGCGTCGGCGACACCGTGTTAAGTGCTAATGTAGGCGTGCGGTAATAGGCGCTAGTGGAAGCGGAGCCGCGCGTGGCTTGGCCCGGTGCGCTTCCGCGCACCTTGATATAACATTTGCAAATTTTTGTATACATATTTAACGATTAGTGGTTTTATGATGACATTAATAAAGTGAATGTCAACAATGGACTATTGTTTTTACACGAGCTGGTGAATGGCCGAGCAGTGAATTGTGCTCCGTGATCTAGCTAGAAGACCGTGATCAATTTAATTCATAATGGCCCATGTACACTTTGGCGATCCCGCAAAGCCAAGGGGCGAACTCAGCTTGTCGACCGTTTACACCACTGCAACGTTGCTTGGCGATGCGAGGTCTGACAATTTGCTCCGTAAGTTTGGTTATGAATACCCACGCACCATAATTAGCTAATGTTTTTACGCTTTTGAAGCATTTTTACGCATCCCTATTTTTATAAAAGGTCCAGACGCTGGCCTAATTTTTAATAGCTTTTATAAGCTGTTAATCAAACTCAGACTATACACAGATAGTCATCCATATTTCTTTGAGTAAATCCACTGCAATTTGTCCAACTACCGTACCAGTAAGTATGATCCAACGGCCCGAAAGGGAAAACTATTTGCTTCGCGAGAAGCGAACATTATTTTACCAGATTAAATCAAAGGCGAAGGTCTGGCGTTTCACGGGTTCGCATGAAACTCGGCCTCTGATTGGTCAACGCGCCTTTGCGTCTCGCATCTCGCCGAAGTGTTAACGGGCCATAAATGGGCCATAAACGTCGCTGTCTACAGAGTTATGACGTCACACGTATTTTCACAATAAAAAACGGGAAAGAGTAAACGTAAAACTTTGTAGGCTACCTCTGTGCAATAGAATGTTTTTACTTTAGACTGTTATAAACTACGGTGATGATGTATTTAAGCCTTCCCTATTATACTCACCGCCCAAATTGTTAATATAGGACTCATTTAGTGGCGGGTAATAGTGTAGGAATCATCACCGTCCAAAAGTATATAACTGATTGTAGTCAAACCCATGTCAAGTATTCCAATACATTCGTATCATTTTTCGGTCGGTCACTACGCCGTCTCGTTAATGCATATTTCACTCTAGAGCACAAGAATATTATCTAAGAATGTAAGAAAAAAAGAGAAATCAACCAATAAGACCATTACCCAAACCAAAACCATCAATAATCTGTTCAATGATTCAAAAATGTAATCTGTACAGTACTGTTAATTGCTATCGATAATTGATTTGGGTACACGTGTACACAAATCAATTATCGATACGGTAGCAATTAAGATTTGCCTGAAAACTAAGTTATATTGGTCATTCACGACTATTCACCTCCATATGTTTCATCGCAGCTAGGGTTACCATGTACGGAAATCGAATTTAGGACAATGAAGCAAGCAGGCATAGTGATTGGACATGTCTGTGGCAAAGCACCATCCGCGATTTGTTTTTTACTAGGCACTCAGTAAACTCGTCGAACCTACAAAAAGTCCACTGACCACAGTAACCTGCCACCAGTTATTCCACTCAACCCTCAACATTCATTTACAGACGTTGTTAATAACTTAAATCGCCCCCCAGCTGCTCGCCGCCTGGCCCAACCCAGACGTGAACCAACAGCCTCAAATACACCGGAAGCCTCAGTTTTTACCATAATAGACGGGTTAGTAGACGCCCTCACAGCTATGTCAACTGATCCAATTATCACTACAATAGCCTCACTCATCAAAATGTTTATATCAACAAGACGCAATGGGCCATAGAGGCCTTGATGACCTATCAATGAACTGGGTTCCCGAACCCGTCTCTCGTCAAGTCTTTCGTGCTCCTTGCTGCGAAACTCAGCTGAATGACAGCTAAGCCCCCAGGGGGGCTTAGCTCAATTCTGCCAAATAATGGCGTAAAAGCGTTGTCTCCTCTGGAATTATGTTCATTCTACTTTTAAGAGTAAATATACCCGGTACTGTATAATAAGCAAAAGTAAATATTACTTTTTGCACACAAACTGAACTGAACCTTAAAGGGGTATTCACCCACTAAACTCAAAAATATATTTCATTCAGGCTAACTAGTTAACAATTTATAAATCAACAGAAAAATTATTGGGTCCACCTTGACACGGAAAAAATGTTATACTTGGAATTTTTCGAGCTAGGTACCATTGGCAAAAGTTTCCCATAAGAAATAACATGTAGACGATCTTTATGCCCCGTGACCTTGGAGGATGTTGATCCAAGAAAATACTGGCCATTATTGACGTACTAGACAGCCTTTTCTGTAAATTCTGTATATTTTGTTTTGTAATTTGGGCAAGTGGTTTGGTCAAAATATTCTGATTACCAAGAATGGGTGTGATTTTGAAATGCATATTTTTTTGTATTTGAGTGTATATTTGTGCATAGTTTTAAGGAACTATTTAATAAAGGGCCATTTTAGATTGGTATGATGCTCTAGTATCTATGTGGAACAAAAAAGAAGGAGAGTTAACCCTCTCCCGTGCAGTGTGCTCACAGGAGGTAGCACATTACTTTACTACGCTTTAGTACACTATGCATGGGGGAGAGTTAACCCTCTCCCGTGCAGTGTGCTCACAGGAGGCAACACATTACTTTACTACGCTTTAGTACACTATGCTTGGTGTGTCGTTTGGCCAAATGACTCTGCAACGCTCTTGACTCGATATCAACCCTACCTCTTAATTTCGAGATCGTGATGATAATTCGTGCCCCTACGTCTGGGCCGTCAATTATAGCGTTCGCAGGGGTTAGGCCCTATTTTCAAACAGGTAATAGTGATAATCGTGATGGTTACTTTGATTATAAGACCTAGGTGGATGGATTTGTTTGTCACCGAGTGTGACATTCATGGGGTTGGGCGCCTTGATTCCTACTAAAATCACAAACCTAGCCGCTATAACCGGGAAAGTAATTAGAAATAGGAACCTACAAAAAGTACACCTAGCTCGAAGCACATGATAATAGAAATGGTCGGCGAGACAATGTATCCCACACACATGCACAGCATTCGCTGGGGTACAACCGTACCTCCAACGTACCAGGGCTTACCAGGACCACCTCAGGTTCGCTGATGAGTGGACACGGCGGGGCGACATCTACCTCCTCTGGATTGGCGCGCTCTGGATTGCCTAGAAAACGCTATGCCTAGACTAAGTGGTGGTGACACAGAGGTTGGCTAAAGGTTTTGAATAAATTAAAGTAATGGAAAGCAAATGGTTTTGAGAAAGCGGGAGTAACTGGTCTTGCTATGACTATGAGACAAAACGTTCGTTGGAATGCAATTTATGTAGTGAGACATTTTACAAGAGACAAATTATGAGATAGTTATGCGATTAAATACTGGATTTCCCGCGAACAAAGTGTTACCTTGACATAGCAAAATACAATAACAGGTGAAATTTGACAAAGGTTAATTAAATTAATGACCGAATTTGTTGGTCCTCATCCTTTCTGCTCAGTCCCATCGGTTATTCGTTGTTATCGTTGATCACAAACATCGCGGGTTCGACGCGTCGGCTTGAAGCGGTCGGTGCGCTGAGGGGGGTGGGGGGGGGAAAGATGCAGCCTTGATGCGGGCGATCGAGGGCGTCCTGACGAATGGACGGCCTCGTGCAGTTACGATAATTTAATATCGCCCCTACCTCACACACTGGCTCGTCTGGAACTGGAACTCCCTGCTCCTCACGTGTTGCTACACATGGTACATCGGTTTAACGACCGAGTGCAAGTGAGATTACACGGTCTCGGAAGGCGTCGCGGGCGTCGTTCCTGGGTCCGTCGGCAGACGACCTTGTCGGCAGGCGTCGAAATTAGGCCGGTAGCACGGCGGGGGAAGGGAAGGAACAGTGGCCTTGCCTGGCCGGCGTGGCTACGTAGGCCACCTACGTGATTGTAGTCGTGGGATCTGGACCCATAGCGTGGTCGCAGGATAATAATCAGGAATAACGGTTTGGAACACGGAATAATATAGTAGATTAGACAGGATGAGCTAAGATAGGAAGAGTTCTTGTAATCGGTTACCTTGGTGTCGCAGGGTCGTCATTGCCATGCAGCGTCTCCCTATAGTGGCCCATGGCGTGGGTCACTTGTTGATCGGCTTACACGCGAGAAATTAACGTAAAAACAGAAAACTATTTAGTGCCCCGGACACACGGCACCTCTGGCTAGCTATCCGCCTACTCTTTCGTTGGTTCGCCACCACGGCTTGTTGCGCGCTTTCGGTGATTTTTATGAACTTGAACACACACACGGGCGACACTGTGCACTTGTAGCTGGGTTTGCGCCAAGGTCTGCTGATCTCCGCCTAGCGGAGGATCGTCTAACTCAGTGTCTAAAGGTTAAATCGGTTTTTAGAGC